>BMAO01038125.1:0-279859 GCA_019973975.1 Trichonephila clavata
TGTTTATTATAGTTCTTGTGTGATATTTGAGCCGTTTTTATGTTTGTATTGATCCTTCCAATAAAACCAAATGTAACAACACAATAGTTTTGATGTGAATTGCGCATTAATCAACTGTTCTATTCAATGATCATGATTGTTTAGGTTTTTTGACGAAAAAAATGACTTCCAAGTCATTCAAGAGTTTTTGCACTTTAGTGAAAAGCCTCTCCACCACACCAAGGTAGTAAGTAGCACATTGGATGGGAAGTATTGGTTTTTAATTATTTTTTATCAAGAACCACATAAAAAGCAACAATTATTTTTTTCTCATACCCTACTTTCCATTTTCTTCAAGTATATTGTTCAAATTCAAAGTCATTCTAAGCATGGGTTTTTACAGTATTTTTAAAGTGGAACTGTATTTATTATCACCCTGTATTTAAAAGAAGCTTAGACCTTTGAACAGAAATTATAGCACAAGGCCATTACATTGACATTCTACACTGAAATAACGCAAATATTTCTTCTGCTAATTAACGTAAAACAAAACATCCATATTCTAAAGTGTAACAGAAAACAGAAGTAAACTTTGTATGCAAATCAATGTACACACGGGGTCAAAAATCAGAAAACGGAAACTAGTCAAGAAATCGTGATTTCGTAAAAGTTGCATTTGATTGTTGCAGTAGTGAAGTTTAACCTTTCAGCTGATCTTTCGAGAAAAAGGGGATTGAAAAATATCACGACAACGTGGTCAACGGAAATCCATGGATAGGTGTATTATCGGGAGATTGTAATCCGTGCACACGCTCCGAGGGCTACCATAGCAAATACTCACCGATATATCTGTTAACAGATTGTCGAGACGGAAAAGCCAAAATGACGCCGATTCAAAGACAGTTTCTTTTAGGTGAGTGAGTGAATATTAACGTTCCACTTTTCAGCTACACGAGGGCTTTTGGGGACGGTCCGCATAATTTTGAACCATGGTCAAGTGACGTGGACGACACCTGAGCTGCCACCCTCTCTCCTAACGACCACATCACACCAATGGGAGGACGTTTGAGCTCTCGACAGATTTAACGTGCATCGCTCCCCTACACGGCGGATCTTCAGTGGTACTGGGCTCGAAATCATGATATGCTAGCCATGATCCGATGCCTTGACCACTTGGCCACCGCGGCCACACAGCTTCTTTTGGAAACATGACTGAGGGTCTCAAGTCAAAAAAATTATGCGAGTGGTTTGTATGTACGTAGGCCAATGGTGTGTATTCGGTGACGGCAAGACACCTTGCGGCCCGAAGAAAGTGGGTTGCTGCACATCGAGACACTGGATGCAAAGTGATTGGTGTCAGGTGCTGCTTACGGATGAGTCCCGATTCAGCTTAGAGAGGGACGCCAGACGTGTTATTGTATGGAGAGAAAAGAGCAATTGAAACAATTCAATATTTTCATTCAGGAAAGATCACATTATAGATTAAGTGGTTTGATGGTATGAGTTGGGTATCAGCATAAGTGGTCGTAGTGGCTGCATATCATTCGGAAAGCAATTTAACGACTGAAAAACAAATGAGATCCAAAAACAGTATGTCGTACTTTACACTGCAGCCATCTGTGGTTCCTTTCTTTTAATGCAGAATAATGCCAGAAATCATGCAGCTCGTCTTGTGGAGAACTTCCTTGTAGCTGAAACAATGCATCGTATGGAGTAGCCAGCGCGTTCTTTTGACCTAAATCTTATCTAGAATGCTTGGGACTTATTCGAACGACGCATTCATCAAGATCACTGCTTTAATTTACTGAGCGAGAGTGGGAGGTTGCACTTCTGGATAAGTGGAACAATATTTCCCAAAGTCAAGCCCGTTGTAAATGGCAGTTTGATCAAGCTAATGTAAAAATTAATACTGTTGTTTTGTTAAAGGAAGATAATCTTCCCATAACCCATTGCATTATAGGAACAACTGTCCAAACGTACCCAAGTACTGATGGCAAAATTAGAGTTGTGCAATTAAACCTAGCAAATGGCAACTTTGTTAAACGACCTATTTCAAAAATTGCTATTTTACCTATTGTGTAATGTAAATATTGAAAATTAATTTTTACTGCTTTGATTATTGATTGTACTTTAATGATGACTATTTCTTTTGATTTCGATTGTATTTTTAATTCTTATTATACTTTATATTGTTGGTTATATTTTGTTCTTATTGTGTACGTTGTACGATACCCTCTGTACAAATTTTATGTAAATGTATCATTGGTTTGAAATGTGTATTTCAAGGCCCGGCGGGATGTTGGCGAGCTTGGCTTAGCTGGCAGCGCCAATATGCCAAAGGGGTTAATGTAGAAGCCTCCCTAGAGGCAGTCCACTTATTGTTATGTAGGAGAGAGGGTCGCTTTTTTCGTCAACAGCGGGGCAACGTCCCCCATAATAAACCTTGGATTGGAATCGCATCTATTTGGTCGTTCTTGAATTTTCGTTTCGTACACCTCTCTCCCTCTCTCGTCACATTTTTTGGTAACATCATAGCATCCCCGCTAAACAGGCGCGTGTGGCAGTCTTAACAGTTCGGGGGGAGGGACCTAACACACCATATTAAACATTCTATAAAAATTCCATGCAACAACATGCAATCAAATCGTTGTCTTGAAGCATCATTTTATGTTCTTTATACCATTCCAAAGAATAAAGTTCCAATAAAATTGTTTTTGTTTCTTTTTTTTCTGTATTGCGTTTTGTTAAGACATTACACTCCATTTTACGCCTATGAATGGCAACGCTACAATTGTTTCTTTACTTTCTTGCTTGCTCCCTTATTTTTTTAGCAGTGTAATATATTACTAAAACTTTATATTACTCTTTTAACTTTGGAGATATAATCAATAAGGTGAAAACAAAAGTATTCATAATAGAAAATTAGGGTATTAGTAAAATCATTTTCTCAATATAACTATGTTAATCAGTCAGCACTAAGGAATTGATCGATCTCCAAAGCAATTCTCAGCCTCCTGTTAATGACTCTAGAAATATTAGTTGAAAAATGAGTTTCGCACGGTATATTGAATAAGCTTTTAGTTAAGTTCAGAAGCGTCTCCAAGGCTTTTTATGGTAAGGTTTTGTAGTGCTGTCTATAGCCTGTAACCTAGGCTGAAAATGATTATTTCTGTATTTTTTTTAGTCAATAAGCAAAGGAATGATTTAGTATGAAAATTTGCTTACATCCACTATGTTCATGTTTTATTTGAAAGAAATTAGTAGAGTCAGCTCCACTATAAATCAGAATATATTTTCATAATTAAATCTGTTGGTATAAGTGTTATTTATTTTACTTATTCGCAATTGAGCAAAAATTTCCTCATGATGCTGTTTTTGATCGTTTTAAATTTTTATTATCTTAGACTAGATGGGACTCCGCGATTAATTTGAAGAAAATGAGTCGAAAATAAAAAAAAAATATTTATGTATTAGTCTATATTATTTTGTCTCACAAAATAGGGAGTTCTAGATTCACAAAAAATCCGGAGTTATGATAATCTTTTTGTTTCTTTGCATTCACATGCCTGCACCAAATAAAAACTTTAAATTAATTATCTCATAGGAAAAAAATCACGAATGTTTCTTTATTTTAAATACCAAGTATTCCCTCCCCCTAACTTCAAATGTTTTGATACTTTTTGTAATTATTGTTATTAATCTGTGTAATGGAAATCAGTATAAATTAGTGAATCAATTTTAATTTTTAAAAATATTTGTTAACACATTTTTAACAAACACTCATACAAGATCATTTTTATGTATTTCCATCATTTTATCACAGATAAAATAAATAATAAAACAAATTTTATGTGTGCACATCATTTATTGAAACGCAATAACACATTAAAATCCCTTTATAAATATTCCAATTTCTTAAAAACGTTAAATGGTTTGATTTTTGAGCAAACATTTTGTTTTTTGTATATGTTACCGGCAAAGTATAAAATACGGCATTCTATAGAATGCCTAGGCATTCTATACAATTCCTAAATCTAGCCGGCAATGTATGAAATGATTCCTATTTCACACATTGCCTAGGCATTCTATAGAATGCCTAATGAGAAACTGGCAAAGTATGAAATACATCTCAGATTCATTTCGAAAATTGTCAATTGGCTAGACAAAACTTTTAACGCGTGTCTCAGGTTCAGAATCTGTTAGTTGTACATTGCTGTTTGTTCCGAGATGTCAAAATACTCAATTTTACTTAAACATATTCAATAAAAAATTGCTTTTTTCCTGTGTTTCCTAAAAATGGAGGAGCAAGCTATAATGTTTGAGAACAAGTCATGGTCTATAGCAGGGATCCGCAACCTATGTCACGCGTGCACATGTGGCACGTGGTACAAATCTCAGTGGCACTTTGCACTACTCAACAAATTCGTAAATTTTTTAATTGTTTCAAAAATGCTCTGCTGTGTGGTTCAATGAATCATATTGGTAGATTGGTTTGACACTCAACAGCTAAAAGGTTGCCGACCCATGGTCCATAGACAGGAAGCAACTATTCAACGGCTACTAGCCCAAAATTCGAGTTGATGCTCCAAAAAAAAAGTTTTTTTCTTAACTGAAATTACTTACTAGAAGTTAATAAGTGATATAAAAAATGCTAAAATGACTACTAAGAAGGAACCCAGGGATGTTTGCGGAAAATAAAAGTAAACTCATTTAAACTGTTAAAGAAGGCGGCAGTACCATAAAACAGTGGTCCCTAACCCTTGGTCCGTGGATCAAAGGTTATCAGGCAACTTAAGGAGCATTAAATTTGTTCCATTATATTTACTGAGGTGTATTTTTCTCGTGTTTGGGCGACTTTCCATGGAAATCACTTTATATTTTATGTAAAATTATTTTGTAATTATTTTTGGTGTAACTGAACTTTACTCTGAAGGTATGTTTAAATACATTTAAATTATATAAAATCAAACAATTTAAAATATAAATAATCAACGTCCCACCCTCAGCGGGCTGCTGTAAAATTACCAAACATTGACCGATCTGGAAGAGAAAACTGTTGGGAAGAACTGCTATACAGTATTAAATCACGGATTCTATTTCCCCTCAATGGGGCTGCAGATTGGTATTTTTACCATTTTCAGACCTAGTACATTCTCCAGGGGCTGGTATACCTTTTAAGTGTGGCACCATATAGGTGATACCAATTGCCCCCAGTAATTTTGACACCAAGTTTGACGATGTGAACTTGTTCTAGGAATTTAATTTGAAAAGAGAAAAATTAAATTCCGGATTCTGGGATGTGATAGAATTCTGAAAAAACTTTCAACCAAATACAAAAATGGCAAACGTTATGATATTGAACTGTACATCCACCTACGGGAAACTTTCCAGAAAAAACAGAAAATTATTTTTAAAAAAAGGTAATGTAGTACAAAATTTTGATTTTTTTCCCCCGAATGCCAATATATTGGCACTTGTAATGAGTGAGAAATAGGATGGTTTCTATCAGCTTGGAGCTTTTGAAGGAATTTTAATACAAGAATATGCGAAATCACAATTTAACAATAATGTTTTTAATGACAGTCACATTTTTTTGTCAGAATGACATTTGTATTTTTAGGAATATATGTCATTGATGTAATTTCCTTATCATGACCTTTTTTCATACTTTGCCTAAATAGCTTTGGGCATTCTATAGAATGCCGGCATTTCATACTTTGCCGGTAACATATATATTACATAAACATATATAACTTGCAACAAAAAGTTAAGCCAAATTCTTCATTTTAATCGTATCACCCTTTTAAATTTATTAATAGTAATTTCAAACTAAAAACTCTATATATAATATTTACTATTTTACTATTACTATTTAATTAAACTAATTCAAACACTTGAATTGCACAGATATTTCTGATTACATGTCTAGGAGGCTTAGCAATGATTCAAATATCAACTTAAAATACAAAAATTATATATTTCAGCTTAACTTTTCCTTCCCCAGTGGATTAGAATCCTCTTTCGGTAACACTTTCCACACCTTTTGAATCCTACATAAATTTTTATCCACACTATGATATGCAAAATCCATCGAATTTCTTCCATATTTTGCCTCGGCTATAAAATAGGACTGCTGCTTCAACATAAGTGATTTGAAACAATTCAGAACCTTTGCTCCAACTCTCAACCTCTTCTAGTGTGCATTTCCGCTGTAACTTTAGAACCATCCAATTTTCTTCCTCAATGGACGATTGGGGATAAACGTCTAGAAGCATCCTACATTTCCCCCCTATATTTCTCTTAAGCCTTAAGCCTACCATACGTATGCTAGAGAGAGACCTGTCTTCCACAGTCATTCCCAGATACATAACCCGGGAAGCTTCCAAGAGCTTTTTTTCTTTTGGAGTGCCAACAATGGTACTGCTCGAATTTCAAGTAGTAAAATAGAAGAATATTTCTCTCTCCCTTCATTTTTTTTGTTATTTCATGGTGTATGTGTTTGCTTTTAGATATTCTTTTAGAAGTGATATAATCAAACAAATGGAAAGTTTCCTATGTATATGTTGTAGCATTCTGTCGTGATTCTTTTTAAATGTAAGGGTTCGTTTGAAGTTATTTTTGGTAGGGTTCTCCAGAGGATATTATGTGAATCTTTGAGAAGAGTGTTCTGAACGATAACCAGAGAGTTTAAAGCCAAGAGGGAGAATTTGGAATCGTTTATCTCGATTCGCTTTATTTATTCTTAAAAGCTCAATGAATTTTTTTATTTTTGGCCCTCTTTGGGATTTGTTGTTTTTTAAGAAACTTATTACGTACGTGGACTGGATGCTAACTTGAAGAATCGCTACCTTAAGAATTATGTAGTTTTATATTATAAGAAATACTAATACACAAAAAATATCCCTCACTTTAATATTTAACTAATTTCTCTTTATAAAACTTGTTTGTTCAATCCATATTTTTTTCAGTTCCTACTATTAGCTCACTATCTCCCTACATGTGTATCCTGTTCAAATTTTCAGTCACTAATAAAATAATTTCTATTTATCCAATCAAGTTCAAATTCATTTTTTAACTTGTAGTGGATGAAACTTCATGTTAATACAGTTTTTCCAAATATTCATTCATTAATTAAATAAAAAAAACGAATAAATAATAACAAACAAAATTAATAGTACAACATTATATATAGAAAGGAATCTTTCGTTGTGTCTCTGTAGCACAATGGGCAGCAGATAACCTCCTTTTCGAGAATGTTGTTTCTTTATACTATACTATTTTATTAGAATAATTAAATTTAAATAATGAATAAATTGTAACAAACAAATAAAATAGTCCAACACCCTATATAGAAAGGAAAATGGAAAATTGCAAGGAAAATAGCTTTCTGTTTTATCACTTAATATTGTGATTCTTTCATATGTACATACATATTTATATTAATTGTAACTATTTAATTAAAAGTAACTAAAATAAAAATTTTCCTTGTTGACTTAAGTAGGAATTGACTTATTTTTTTTATATTACTTGTTTTTAAGGTATCCGAACATGTCCGGAGTACTTTTAAAAAAATATATCGTACTAAAACAGTATAAATGGTTTTTTTAAGAATCAGTACCGATACATACTGATAGTTAACTAACAATACTTACAAACAGTTATCTAAATTTTACAAATATCACAAGTTTAAGTGAAACTTTAGCAATAATTTTGAAGAACTTCAAAGCAATTAGAGAAGATATATCAGTAAAAGTATTATTAAAACAAATTGGATAACTAGAGAATGTACTATAATTTTAATGCTTTATTAAAATTTTGAAATTTGAGAGCTGATCGAGTAAATATTATAAGAAATGTGGCATTCCTTTTATTGAAACCATTATTTAAATAACAGGCCACAACTCAAAAAATGTTCATAATATAAGAAATATTATAGTACATTCTCTAAAAAATAATTTAAGTATCAGGTTCAAAATAAGTTTTATAGAAATACATTCACACATAATATTTTGAGTTATAAGACTCACCAAGATAGATTTTGAACAATTTAAAAATGCTCCCTTCTGGCAGATTAAAGACCCACTTCCTGTTTTGGAAATTTTATAAAATTGATTGGAACATGACCTCTAGGTAACGTAGAAACAAAACAAAGTATGTTTTGTGAAACCAAAAGATAGCTGTATTCAATAAAATAATAAAAAAAATTGTGTTTTCTCCGAATTTGGGCATTTAAACGTGTTTGGAGACCTTAAAGAAATTTAGGTGAATCAGTTGCTTCGAAAATTAATTCATCTGCAAAATTATTTTTTGAGCCTGAACAACTCTGTTTCAAAGCTTCAGTAATCCTACTTTCCCAGAGCTAACAAGTGTCTTACTTACTTACTTACTCGAGAGAACCGAGCTCACCCAAAGGGTTTTGAGCTTTGAACCGAACCTCCGAGAAGTTACCTTATTTGTATACTAAACGAAATACGTATATAAAATGTCCCGAATAAGGAACTTTCCCCACAATTCTTCAGAATTGGGGGAGGAATACAGTAAAAGTACTTTACAAAGAAGTACCTTAGCAGAGGATTAGAATTTTTTATCCTAAGATCTTTTTTTTTGTAATTTGCAGGACTATTTGTAGCGAAGGCTGCATTGCTGTCAAAGGCCGGATTATGCCCAGATTAAATCACCCACTACACTCTTGCTAAATCGTTTTGTACTTTATGAACATAAATCAAGATCATGCGCAACTAACATTACTTTTAGTATCACCTTTTTAGTAATAATTTCAAATATATTCATACTAAAGTTCACGCTAGCTGGGTGGAGTAGTTGGTTAGGCGCTGGTTTTGTACGCCTACGTTTGCGGACTCGAATCCGGTTCACGTCGATGTATTTCCTTCATGCAAAAAATCTACAGCTTCCCCATACCGTATGATTATACAGCGAGCCTGTTTGGAGTGGAGGATCATGGCAAAAGGAAATTCCTACTACAATTCCGCATCGTCAGAGCTTAGGCTCTGGGAAGGAAACTAACTTCAAAATTACATTGTGGAATAGGTATCTACCTAAATGGTGCCACACTGAAAAGTTATACCTACTTCCTTAGAATGAATGTACTTGATCTGAAATGAAAATTACGACTCCGAAGTCCGATTTGAAAGGAATAAATATCAAATTTCTATTGAATTGTTTCAGCTAAAATGTATTTGTTTTTAAACTTTTGCGTAACAGTGTAAATGTTTTGACTTCTTAACTGCAGCTGGCGTATATATCCGTCTCGCTCTATCGGTACGTTGCGTGCCTCGGCACAAAAATGTACCAAAATGTTTGAAATTCGAAATTTTAAAGAAGTTAATTGGAGAGAAAGTTGCCAATATTTTGGTTTATATTAGTGATGGCAATTTTATAAGAGATAGAGAAAAAAAAAGGATTAGTTGTAAAAAAATACGATCCTTATCATTTTGTTTGCTTAGAGAATTTTAAGAAAGGTAAATGTCTTTCAGGGCATAATTTTTTCTAGCCTTATATTGTTAAAGACGTTATATAAATTATATGAATTGTACTCACGTTTACCGCAATGGTATTGGCGACATTATAATAATGGAAACACACGGTTGCCAATTCAGCGTGTATGACATGGGAAATCAGGGTTTCCGACATGGAACGTTATCTTGAATGTTGGCATTGTTGTAATAGTGCTTAAGTATCCTGTAAACATATACATTACATAAATTTAATATACGTAAGTAATTTCCATATAAATACTTTTAAATAATTTGACTAATTGATATTTAAATCGTATATATGCATTTACAAATATATAAAAATGCATAATTATTTAAACATTGTCCTTTACAGAAAATGGATGAAATAAACAAATCTACCAATGAATGAGAATAAAGAAGGGAACTACTTAACGCCCACATGTAAAAATGTTGTAAAAGAAATCATTGTACATCTGAGTAATTAGATTCTCTTACCCGGAATAAATCAGAAGTTTTCACTTCTATCGTATGGTTATAATAAGCACACATGCAATTTTTTCCTGTGCCTTGAAAGTTAATCATTAATGTGAGAGTAATTAAAAGGATTATAACTTTATATATGAATTTACTTACTGTGCATATATGGATGTAAATATTTTAGAAAGCAGATGTCTAAACATTTTGAAAGGATTATTGAAAAATTTCTTCCAAATTCATCTCTTATGAAAACATTTCCACACCCTTTTTATTTTTATTTCTTGAATTTTTAAATACATTTTAATTAGATGGAGTAGAAAACAATATGCAAAGCAGGGTAGTGACAAATATTTAATTTACTGAAAAATTATTAAAAACTATAGGTATACTTACACTTGCATCAGTTGACACTATATTTTTATAAATTTTCAGTTTTATCCACTACTTGTAACCAGTTCACCGAACTTTTACTCATTTTATTTGAACCCTACCACTTATCTAATTACAAAACTCATCATCAAAGCTAACAACTTCAAAACTATTTCCAAAGAACCCCATTCCGAGGCAATCCAGACTCCTTCTAAAACTTTTAAGACCTTATTTCCAACTGAGTAGTCAGGTCTTTGATTTCCTTTCTAAACCAAAAGGAATACTTTTTTTTTACAAAGCTTTCCTATCACCAAATACCCAAGCCTCAATCAAACCGTTTTTAATTCCTCCTCTGTATCGGCAATAGGTAGCAATCACTCTAAAGGCAAACCCATGGGAAATAAACCTTATAGATTCATGATCTTTTCTCTAGATTAGCCAGAAGATATTCTTTTCTTTCTTTCCTTCAAAAAAGACTTTATTGATTCGTTTTCTAAAGTTGTTCCCTTTTTTTTATTCCTCAGATGACCACGTGGACACGGCTTGCTTATCATGCCTTATTCCACCCTCCTCTCGTATTCCCTTAGGGATGTTTGTAATTAACAAGTCTGCGTAACACCAGTTGATACGGAAATGGATTACGGATTGTTGGAAGTGTGTAATTTCCTGGGGTGCTTTCTTGTGGAAGTGAGATACTGTTTTTAATCAGTTTGAAGTGAACTTGTCATTTAGCTCCCGCAAGTGTTGGGTGAAAGCAATTTGGATGAAATTTTTTCGAGGGGAAAAATGTTATTTATCCGTTCAATGTATAGGGTATTATATTTATTTAGAATTGTATAAGGCTTAGAAAAGATCTATTTTTTTAATTAAAAAAATATGGAGATACATCGGGAAAAGTGTTTAATTTATCGTTATAAGAGTAATTAATTTTTGCATAATATTGATTAAAAAAGACACAATACAGTTCAACTGATGAAAGTCAGAAATTCAAATAAGTTTTATTTAGCCAAAATTAACATATTTTTTAAAAATAATTTTCTAAAAATCTGACAAAATTTGAAAGCACTGTCACTATTCAGCAGTCGCTTGTGGATTTCGATGCACAGATTCAAGAGACATTTTAATAAAATCAACACCTTATTTTACTTATCAATTTATTATCAAAAGAAGGTTCGAAGGAAAGGTGGTCAAATTAATTACTAACCTAAATATTAATAATTATTCTTGAAATACTTAACTTTGATTATTAACTCCACAGTACTGATGATCATTTCCCGTAGAGATCTCGATTCTCCTTACTTAAAGTCCAATGGCTTCTCTATGAGTATACCTATAACTTCAGTCTCGGCCTGATGAGCATCGACATTCTCTCTCTCTCTCTCTCTCTCTCTCTTCGTTTAAATTTAATTAATAACGCGAATTTGTTTAAATCACGCTTCCTCCATCGAAAGCTATTTTATAAGCATACAACAGTTAAAAAGGATTTCCCTAGAGAATTAGTGAAAGGGTGAATAGGACCTGTTACAGCTCTAAGCTAAGAAAATTTTGAATTTTTATAATTTTTAGGTTCGTTTATATTCACATGCCAATGGCAAGTAAACACTTTAAACTGATTTATTTCAGAAAGAAAGCATAACTTGTTTATCTCCATTTAAAATGCTAAGTCTTTTTTTCCCTTTGTACCAAATTCTTGGATATTATTTTCCCTACTACTATTAGCACACGTAACAAAAGTTGGTATGCATTTTTTAATTAAAGTAACACGTATTTTTTTAAAGTAATTAAATTTAGAATTTTTGCATTTTTTATAGAATTTTCATCACGCATTCCTAAAGAAAGTATTTTATGAGTATCAATCATGTTAAGGCGAAAAACAATACTAATTTTTGTTTTACATAGTTGGAAGTACTTGTAAATCAAATTTCATGTGTGCTCGCCATATATTGAATATCATAAATTCTTAAATTTTTCTTTAAACAAGCATTTGGTTAGCTTTTAGTAATATTTTAAGTACAAAAATTGTTTTATGTAATGCACATAAATAAGTTAGATGCAAAAATAACTTTTTAAATGAATGTGATATCAAGTCCTTTTAAATTTTCTTTGTACTGTTCAACCCACTGAGGATATATTAGTATGTTTTATTTGGAAAAAAAATATTGAAATACAAAATAGTTTATAAAATCCGTTCAGTGAACAAACGTTAATTTAAATTTTCTTTCATGCAAACTAACTTTTTATACTCACTTTAAATGAATACTTACATTCTTTACATATGTATTGAAGCATGCTTCATATCGTTAAAGTTTGGAATGACTAAAAGTGAATTTGATTTTTCGGACGTAAAGTTAATCTCTTTTTTTGGAACTTCTGTTTCTATTTTAAACCTAGACTTGTTAATCGATTTGAATGCAATGAATTATATAAAAAATAATAATCAATGTTTCTCTGGATATTCCATTTCCCTCTTAAATTTTAAAAATATTTTTGATCATTAAGAACCATTTAAAAATAAAATACTTTCAAATATTGGAAAAAAATGCATTTCAAGAAAAACTATAATTTTCATGGTTTTTTATTAATTTTTATTTTTGCTGTACTGTATTGCATCAAATCAATACTTCAGTCTAGGTTTCATGTAATAGTAAATTTTTCAGAATATTAATATTACACTCATGAATTCAAAATTGCCGAAAGACAGAAATCATTCATTCAAATGAAGTTAAATTTGATCCCTTGTTTTTGGTTTCTAAACAGTACTTTATTCATTGTGCCTATAAATACAACTCAAATTTATTCAATCTTTTAAAGGACAATTACCTCAAAAAGTCTTATAAAATTAGTAGCATAAAAAACTAGTAGAGTATCTATACAATTCCTACATAAAATAACCAATTAAAAAGAGGATTTTAGAAAGATCGGTAGATTCAGATAAATTACTTTAATTTTCTTAAAAAGCCATATTATTTAAAATATCGAGTCAAATTGTAATTGGTAAGATCATTTTTCTGACTAAAACAAAACGTGGCAGTGGTTTAAAAAATTAATTTTTAATATCCCGAGGGTATTTTAAAGCCAAGTTAGTCTCCTTTCTACGAAATATGGGAATCCACCTAGCGGCGTAACGGAAAAAATGAGGGCATCTTTGAAAAATCAGGTTTTGTGCTCTAAGGCGTATTTGACGTCAATAAGTCTTACTTGACTTTGGGTCCCCTAAATACATAGACCCACCCCGCAATACGGGGGTTGTGGGGGTGTACGCTACGCCACTGATTCCACCTATCTTTCATTTCACTCCCCTCTTAATTCTCACTGGGGCAGCTGGTGTTTTGGTAATCTCTTCATTCCCAGAAGCAAAATCGTTTCGCGTTAAGCGATTTTCGTTTCGTGCTAAGAGAAAAAATGCATAAAAATGAATAATAGTTTGTCGGGACCGTTGTAATTTCGTGTTAACCGATATTTCATCCTAAATATATTCGTGTTAAATGTATTTCACTGTATGTATTTTTATTTAATTAAAGGCATTAAACTTCATTGTGATTGTGATGTAGGATACGAATGGATCAAATAATTAAATTTCTAAACGTAATAGCAATTTGATGCAACATGTGAGTACAATAAATGCCCAACAAATTAAACTGTTTATTATTCAAAGTAACAGTAAATATTCTGATGTGAATTTCATTAAATACTTAAAAAATAAATATTATTTACCTTTATTTGTGATAAAATTTGTGATAATACTGTTAAATTTTAAAAGTAGAAAAGAGAACATGAGATAACTCAAAATATATGCATTCTTACTTTTCTTAATATTGCAACTTGAAACATTAAAAAATTTTGTTTACTGTGAAAAAAAAACAGAAAAGAAAAAAAATTCTTATTTAATTCTAATCATTTGTTTTATATGACTTTTCATATTAATGCTTTTCACAGATTAGAGATGACGGAAAATAAACTAGTATAAACACATTAGACTGACTATTACAGCATTAATATCAAATTATTAACTCGAAATACTTAGTTGCGAGGTATCAAAAGCATTATTAAGGAGGATAACATATTAATATCTCACTCTTACGAGTTCTGAAGATGAGTACAAAAGATGTAAATACTGTGTATATAAAGTAAAATATTGCCTTGATGTTAAAATTGATGGTTTTGTATTACTATACATTCATATTAGATTCTTGAAATGATAGAGCAGGCTTTCTGAAAGATGCGTTAAATAAGATAATTTAATTTGTCACATATTCAATCTATTCAATATAATAAAATATTAACTGTGACAAAGTCATTTGAAGTTAATAATTTTCTTTAATAAAGTTTCACTTTATGAATTCAGGTACTTGTGCAGTGCCCTACATTGTGAACAATCATCTCTAACAATTCTTGATTCAAGTACGATTCAATTGACAAAAAAAATAGTGAAAAAATCAAATCTAATTTTTTAGCGTAATATATTTTTTATATGCTTTTCTACATAATCACAATATTTGAAAGCTTTAAGTTTAAGAAATGCATAACTGTCATAACTTTTATGTTTGTTTTTATTCACAACCCAATGGCAAATAAAAACTTAAAACTGACTTATCTCGGACCGATAATTCATTTAAAATGCTAAGGCGTTTTTTCTATTGTTCCTAATACTTGGAAATTTTTTTTCACCTGTTGCTAATAGTCCATAGAATAAAAGTTGGTATGCATTTTTCACAATCAAAGCAATACTTATTTTTTTAAAAAAAACAATTGAATTTAGAATTTACACATGTTTTACGGAATTTTCAATAAACATTCATAAAAAGAAGTATTGTACGGATACCAATGATGTTATCGCAAACCTCATGCCAACTTTTGTTATACATAGTGTGACGTACTTGTAAATAATATTTTATAAAGACAGAGCAATTTTTGTAGGAGGAGTAGCATTTTAAAATCACTTCATAAGTTTCAAGTTTTTCACTTTAAAAATTAAATGTTTAGCTTTTTATGAAATTTGGAGCACAAAATCTGTTTTACATCATACATACACAAAGGAGGCAACTCAAAAGTTTATGAAAATCGTTAAATTAAAAATTTTGTGTAAATCGTACCATGTCCCCTTAATCAAATGAGCTTATATTAATGAGTTATATTTTACAGAGTAATTAATATTAAATGAACTGTTCAAAATTTAACCACCATTCTATCTAATTACGTGGAAAATTCTTGTGTCTTTATGAAAACAAAAACAATTATTTTAAATTTCATTTACTGAGAGAATACACAAAAAGGCTTGATTACTTTCTAGTAAAGGCATCATTTTTTATCACCCCGCATTTCTGAATAACAATTACATTAATTTATTTGTACAGTTTATAAATAAATTAACAGTATAAAATGCAAACTATTTTGTAAGGATAAAAATTTCATTTGTAATTGAATTCTATGCATTATTTCTCAAAGTCATTGACTCTTATAAACCTTCTACGAATTTTATCTCAATAAATTAAACTCAATTCATACCGTTAATGAAAATAATTCTAGTCTTCCCAGATAATTACGGGAGTTACGATATTCCAAATTTAACTGGAACATCAGAAAACTTAGCTAATAACAAATATATTAATGACTTTCCATTAACTAAAAATTAGCACATTAAGTATAGAGTGGTTTTAGGCATACCATCATGTAGATTTACTTTTAAAAATAGAAGAATAAAGCAATTTTCATAATTAAATTGGGACTCCACGAGGACATCCATTTTCAAGAATTCAATATATATAGCTTGTATATGTAAAGTTAAAACGAAAACAATATAGGAAATTTATCAAGTTTTATAAAATAATTGTAATAAATTATTTTCCGTACTATAATCTGCACACATATTACACTCATAGACAAAAAATTAGCGCACCAAGAAATAATTGTGGGATCGTAATGAAACTTGGCATGAAGGTATATGTCGGGAAGATATGCAAATGATTAGAAATACAACGTGATTGCGCATTACGTATAGCCGACAGAGGCCATTTGACGTCGTTCAGGTAACCAAAGCTTTTTTGAGTGTGCTGAATCGTTTACAAAGGAAGGGCTGAGGTAGACATGCCATTAAGCCGTTTTCGAAGACAACATGAACAGCTGTCGTAGTTTGAGAAGGGGAAAATCATCGGCATGATGGAAGCTGGGTGATCAGCCAGGTGAGTAGCTCGTCAATTAGCCGCTCTCATTGTGTTGTGTGGAGGTTTTGGGACCAGTGAATCCGAAAGACGTCATTTACACGAAGACCAGGCTCAGGATGTCCTCTACAGACCAGTCGTCTAGAAGACCGCCACATCGAAAAGAAATGCACGCGTACAGCCAACTGCTTCATCGGCCGCCATTCAGACACAGGTAGCATCCTCACTAGGGGCCCTTGTGTCTTCTCGAACCAAACGAAGGCACCTGACTGAAGGACATTTGGGATAGCGGCGTCCATTACGTGTGCTGCCCTTGACGCACACCCATAGACGCCTCCGTTTGGAGTGGTGCCGCACATGAAGAAACAGGACTGCAGCAGAATGGAACCAGATCGTCTTTAGCGACGAATCCAGATTCAAACTCAGCAGTGATGTCAATCGTGTTCGTGTGTGGAAACCCCGTGGTGAACACCTCAATCCTGTCTTTGCTTTACAGCTACACACCTCTCTCACAGCTGGTGTGATAGTATGAGGTGCCATTGCCTACAATACACGGTCACCCCTAATATTGGTCCTTGGCACCATAACAACCCAACGGTATGTCCATGACATCCTGCAACCACATGTGTTGCCACTCATGCAACGGCTCCCAGGAACTATTTTTCAACAAGACAATGCTTGGCCTCACACGGCAAGGATGTTACAAGGCTGTATCCGCACTGTTACTACCCTTCCTTAGCCTGCGGGATCCCTATATTTATCTCCATTCGAACATATCTGGGATCATTTGGACGGCGAGTTGGGCACCCCACGAGTTTGAACGAACTAGAGGCAAGACATGGAACGAAATGTCTCAAGACATCATACAGAACTTGTATGCCTCAATGCCCGATCGTATCGCATCGTGCATTCGCGCTAGAGGGGGTTCATCAGGGTATTAAATCCTCCGTTCTTTTACCTTTTTCTCTGAAATAAATGATTATTTTTCTTTGATTTTCTAATCATTTAATTAAATCAGTAAGTATGTAAAAGTAGTGAATAGTATGTAAAATTTCGTTTCATTTTGACGACTCCTTCTTGGTGCGCTAATTTTTTTGTCCATGAGTGTATATGATATACAGGGTGTCCCAGAAATATTGCGTCAAACCTTAAGGGGAGGTAGGGGATATTACAAAGGTTCAGATTTGCAAAGCAACCCATGGTCGTAAGCGTCATCGTTCGACGAGAGATGACGTTGTTTACAAGAGCATTGGAGAAAACAAACCTGCAATCGGACCACTGGACGTTTACTAATTTGCATCACAATTCATGGTGGTACTCTTTGAAGATGGTATGAGTGTAATAGTTTACCTTCATGTTTTAAAACATGATTAACGCTACTCTTGATCCTTCTACGGTAGCAGTGACGGTTCGTACGCTGGTACTCGGATACCTTCGAATGGTGTCCAACGCATTTTGTTCTATGCTGGAAGTTCGAATCACTCGTGGTTCACGATCGCTATGCTTATTACTTGGTAATGACTCATATTCACAGAAATAGTGAAGCAAGTTAGTAAACATCCGGTGGCTAGGTCCATCTCTTTGTGGGTACCTTTCGTGACACAAACCTTTCTGCTAATCATGCATTTCCTTCTGCCAGTCCGTAAACCAGGTGCATACATACCAGTTAGGTATTCGTAAGACAGTTGCATTCTCCTCTGCGGGTGATGACAGCTGAAATGACTGGGGTAATTTAGGTCTGTACTCTCAAATGCTCTCGTGAACAACGCCACCTAGTGAGATCCTAGATGATCTATTATTTATTTCTTTTGAACAAAATGCATGCATTTAAAAAAAATGACAGATTTGCCTTTTGAATCAGAATTTCGTGTGAGCAATATGTACTGTTTACTTTTTGTACTTTCACTAGTACCTATCCGCTAATGGCTTAGCTTCCAAAGTCTTCTTGCGTTTGCGCTTTGATTTCAGTATATTTATTATACTAAGCACCTCAGACGAAGTGACCAATGAGAAAAACTCTCACTCAAGTGATAGTAATACACTCAAGTGATACACGATCAACATCTTGATGTGATTGTGAGCCTATTCCTTTGACGTTCTTGAGAGTACCACTGAGCGTGCTCTGAGTGTACATCGTACACACTGAGTGTGTGCACTCGCCCATTTCTCTAGACCAGGGACAAAAATTTTCTGTTTTGATATATTGCTATTTGGACTGAGGTTATAATAAGATAGATTAGCGATTCTTATGTTTTCAATCCCGCGTCCCCCTTAATGTATCAGCCTGACATCGTGGACCCCAAGATGTTGACCCCTCCCTGACTTTCAATACGTGGCTGAGTTATTTAAAGGTTCCTCAACAGTCATAAGATTGCATGTGCTATTTATACAGACATTTTAACACTTTTTTCCCTTTAGGGAATTGGTAAACATCTAATTATATATGTATGTAAAAACATTACAAAATACTACTTTCAAATAAATAAATAATACAGGTGCAATTTGATTAAGAAATCGAGATGGATGCAATTGTTGCCGTATTGGCGCACTATGTGAATTCAGTTCTTAATCTTTGCACACATGCTTCTGCTATATATTTCTTGAAAATATTACGTCTTAATAATGGCTATTTATTGCAAACAATAAAAAAATCTGAATTAAGATTCTTAATCGCAATACGTGTTCTAGTAGAATTTTTTCATAGGAAACAATTTAGTGATCTAGTCTTGCGTGACACATCTTTTAGTGTTTCCTCAAGGTCATTCAGAGTCTTTAAAAGAGGGAAATCTTAACAGATCAGAGACTTTCACGGACCCCTTAGAAAGACGACGAGGACTACTGGGTGTCCAGCGACACAGTTTACGGACCATTGAGATAGATGAATAGAGTGGGTACTCATGCTTTGGAAACTAAACTTCGCTAATAATCTGGCTATTGAATTTGACGGGTTACCATACAAAATAACTTCAGACCTTAATTTAATATCAATGCCTTCAAAACAACACAATCGTGACTGATCTATACCAGTCTTTCTACTAACCCTCTTCGGAAATCTTTGGTCTATCAATCACAACAACCCTTTTGGAAGAAGAAACCGTGATATGCAGATTAGGTCAGTTATATATAGTATAAGTTTTCTAGCTAGTGATTTAGATAGAAGAGAATAGATGAATTGACGGAGTTGCCTGAAGATTGAAATATTGAAAACGTGATGATAAGGAAAGATATCTACCGGTCAGGTATTAGTTACATTGATAGCGCGTTTCGGGTATTAAATAGTTGAAGATATTTAAGTGACGATTGGTCATCATAGCTGAATTGCAAATAAAATATTAGAGTAGTGAACTGATCCATAAAGGTAAATAAATTTAACAGAAGTATTCTCAGAATTAGTGCCTCTAGTAGCAAAATCCCCTCTGCTCTTTCTAGGAACATCTCATCCTATTTGATTACTTGAATTGTGTCTGTGATAATTAGAGTGCTGAACAAATAGTTGAAAATTATTATGATGAGTCTTCCTTCACTTCATTCCACACCTCTATCCGGGTCCGAGAGTAGGTCTAGAATGTTACACAATTACAATTAATCATTAATGCATTTTGACCTCTAATATTCTATTTTAGGTAAATAGCACATTTCCATATTAAAACAGTATTAGGAAAACATTATGTTGGCAACTTTTATTCAGTTAATTTGAGTTCTTATATTTGTTATTCTTACCATCTTTACAATTGAACATATCGTGAAGATAGTGAATTTAAAGGAAATAACTGCGCATATAATAGTATAGCAGGCAAATTATTCTACTGAATGTAATAATAAAAAACTGACAGTCAAAAATAGAATGACAATAATAAAAAAAATTAAAAAATTTTAAATAATCCGTGCATAAAGAATATAATTTATGTGTTTAATAATTTTTTTCTTCTTAAAACTTTTATTCCTTTATGATAAAAATAACTGTATAAAATAAATTTTTCTTTCTTACTTTTTTCATACATCCAAATATAAGCCTCAACTAATCAAATATCAAGAAAAACAATTCTCAGGCAATTTTCGCTACTAAAACCCAGCAACAAGACCCCTTAATCACTCGCCATACTTAAATCGGTCCGATTTCCGATCCATCGAAAGCCACTTTGTCACAAATACCTTCTTCAGGGGACAGATAAGACGACCGTAAAATCTCATCAGAGACAAGGGATGATCTCTACCTATCATTAGTTTGGGGACGTAATCTGGTGAGGATGATAGTTGGTCATCCATCAAAAAGTTGCCTCTCTTTCAGTTGATTGTGAGAATATGCTCAGAGTTATCGATGCGTATTGAGATAAAGTGGTCAATGAAATAAATGGTGCAAAGTGAAGTACGAAGTCGGCCTATCTGGTAAGATTTGTTCTAGTTTTCTCATTTATTCTGGTATTGTATTTCTAGAGGTTAGGACTTCGTGGCGAAATAGGGTTGTGGCAGATGAAGTCGCCACCAGTTGTGGGAGTAAGCAGAGAATGTCATGGAAAACTTGAATGTTTTCAAAACTTCAATGTCTATAAGAATATACACTCTCTCTATATATTTCTTTTTCTTTTTTTTTCTTCTTTTTTTATAAGTTTTTCTTAAGTAATTAGTGAAAGCTAATTCTAGGAAATTTCTTGTTAGCTCATAATCACTCGAATACCGTAAAATAGTTTTGTTGGAATAATAATTATTTTTTATACAGCTGACTCTCAATAGTTCAAACCTTCGATAATACGAACCGTTCAAAAATTTGAAGTACATGCTAAGCCCCTAGAAAAACTCTTGATATTTCGAACTAAAACAATACGTTTTGTTACACGCGATATTTCGAAGTAAAATCTGTAGCTGGGCAGGATACAACACGCTATAATTCGAAGTTATCTTATAAATCTCTCCAGAATTCGAACACTCACTGTCATGTACAGATCTGTAGCAAACATGTTGGAGCTTTCAAGTATTGCGTTGTATTGTCTCTGCGTGTCTCCCCTGAAACGTAGCCCCTTTGATGACCATCAGTCAACGACCCCTTTTTTGTGTTTTCTGGTTTTCCTGGGCGAAAAGACACTTTATTGCTTTCCTTCTTCAAGTAGACAATAGACCAACTGCACCGGTTGTCAGTCACCGATATATTTCGCTTGACACGTGGCCTGGCTACAAATGTGTTCACAAAGGATGGTCCGCTATTGTGAAGAAGAGATGAACATGGGATTGTGTATATATGCATTGCATGTATTCTTTCAATACAGGACTTTTAATTTATGTGTATAAAATTTCGACTGCATAATATATATGTACTTTTTAAATATACTTTAAAATCATTTTATACATATTTACAATTGTTGTTTTATTACATAGTTTCAAATTTAAATGTGTTAAAAAAATTTCTCTTTGTGTGTTTTTGGAATTTTTTTTCTACCCTCGTGATAATCCGAACCCTTGATAATTCGAAGTTTTTCATTGGTCCCTGCAAATCAAGAATCGATTGTAGGTGTTTATGCGTTTATTTTTCTCCTTTTAATTTTTGAAAATAATTTTAGGGCTATTTTATTGGTTTGTCACCAGGGTATCAAATACTTTAAGCGAATATTTAAAATAATTTTAGCAATTAGAGGATAAGTGAAATCAAGAGTATATGAGAAACTATTCTGTACTCCCCTCTGTCAAAAATAAATTTAACAGCTTACGACAGCAAAGTAGAATTATGTATCTGTGTGGAGAATTCTATATAATGAATTATCAGGCCTTTGATGATGTTATTATATACCAGGGAAGTTAAGGCTAAAATGGTTAAGACGAATGATGTAAGGAACTGCAAAAAATAATGTTATCAAGATGAAATGAAAACTACGAAAAATTATGCCTGAAACAGGGACTCTTTTAATATTTTATCACTACAATATCTAAAAGTGTTTAGAGAGTGTCATTTGCGAAACGAAAATGTTCAAGCTTTAAAGACTACTGACTGGTGAATGATAGAAGGAACGCGCATAATCTGTAGCAACAGAAGAGAAACAACTCGTCAAATTATAGATGAAATCAACTGAATTCAATGGAGGTGCATCACAATACATATTCCAAAGCACAGCAAGACTAAATTTGCAAAAGATGGGTTTTAACTGCAAAATACTATCAAGAATACAGTTAAAATTACAAATAACAGGAAAAGGTGCCTTTTGTAAACCCAAGAACAAAGGAATGTGTCACTGCATGATTTTTTTAAGTGGTCTCTGGCCCTGCTCTATCATACAAATGGCAGGATCAGAATATGGCACGGACTGCACAAAGTCGTGGTCCTCTTTTGCTAAAAGACAACTCTTCAGGGCTCATAGTGGAGGGCTAATGGTGTTAAGGAATGTTTTCGTTTTGGAGTACGCTGAGTCCCCTGGCTTTTGCGGATACAACACTGAACACCACCGTTTACCTTAATTTATGCACTTATTTATGATTATATTGTTTCTTCATGAAGTTAGTCACCTTCAACAAATTTTTAAACCTTGTCACCATGCTCGATGAGTCTTAAATTGGAAAATCAAGAAAATCAACTAGAATTATATCAGCATCCACGACCAGAACAGTCCTCTGATCTGAAATCTATTGGGAACTAGTTTGATATCACGGGGCAAGGCGCCAAACGCTGCCTGGCGCGATAAAGAATCACGCCAAGCAGCGCCTGCCATTGAAATGAAATCCAAGATGGCGGCCTAGCGGTAAGACTCGCTAGGAAAATAATTTTAAAGAACTGTTTTGAAATACATTAAAATCTATTTCAAATGAAGAATATAGGAAGGGATTGAAACTAACCAAATTTTTAAAAATCATATTTTCAAACAGTAATATTATGCAGTATACAATAATTTTATAATATAATTTTATATAGTAATTCATATAATTTTATTTCTTAATAATTATTATATATTCATATATTATTTAATAATAATTATTTTGTATAATAATAATCATATAATATAATTTAATAGTTTTCATAAAAAAGAATAATCATCGTATTGTCATATAAGAATCGTACATATACAAGAATACTTTTTTAACTCATAAATAACAAAATAATAATGATAAATGAATAACATAATAATAATTATAAATAAACACAATAATAATTATAAATAAATAACATATAATAATATTTATAATTTAATAACATGTAATAATGTTTATAAATAAATAACATGTAATAATATTTATAAAATAACATTACAAATAACGAATATTATATGGTTATTACAAATAATAAGAACTATATTTTTATATTATTAATAAAATAATTACATAATATGTATTAAAATTGATAATGAATAGGAATTATAAAGTACTGAAAACTTGCTATGTTCCAAAAATTTCAAGTTCCTTCAAAGAATTTCATCGAACAAGGAACGTTAAAAAAACATTTTTTTTAAATAAAATAAAGTGAAAATAAACGATTTATAGCAATAATTAAAAATACAACACTCATTCTTTTTTTAAAAAATATCTAGTACTCACTAATGATATTAGAAATATCCATGTTCGAAAATAGCATTAAATAAAACAGAAGACTGAAACAATGATTTGGAATTGCAATGAAAATGGTTTAATTGTAAGAGAAATTGAATTAAAATCGTTTGAAATTTATAGGATTACCGCGGGGACAAAACCAATAAAAATTATTTCTAATATATGGTTATCTCCATGGCAACCACATCACCAGACAATAAAAATATCAAGGTAACCATATTGTAATGTTATCGCCCATCTTGGCGAACATCAACAACAACTTGGCGCCTGCCCCACAATATCAAACTTGCACGTATATTGAGCCTTTGGGAGACAATGTCGAAAGATTACTGTAAAGTTTGGAAACAATCTCATCTAATCTGATTAACTTATGGCTGTCTTTAAGTCATAATAGTCTAAATTTCCTTAGAAAGTGTGGCTGCGATATCCTAGCTATAAAGTTCCCAGACTTGCGGCTGGCATGCCTTGAGTTCAAGCCTGGTGGTGATGAAGACCGCTGGAGGTCGATGCATGTTAACTGTGTCGAAAGTTAATGTCCCTTCATTGGAGCGGAAGTTAGAAGAAGAGGAGTCCGGCTCAGGTGTCGTCCTTAAAACTTTAACCGTGGTCCAAAACTACGAGGTCTGTCCCCAATACCCCTTGTGCAACTTTTAGTGTGATAAAAACTCACTCACTCATTTCTTAGGAACGCTATAAACCAGTATTTCTCAAACATTTAACGTTTCTGACCCAGTTTTCAATCATAATATTCCTCTCGCCCCCCCCCTACATACAATAACAGTGTATTGAATTCAATAATGTACCTTGATGATAAAGCTACAATACGATTTTAATTATAAATCATACAATTTATATCAAATAAGTATTGTTGTTTCCTTCCCGAAGAGAAGGAATGAAAATTGCCAGAGCCTGAGACAGGTTGGATTTCTAAACAATAGATGGCGACACGACCTATTTAAACCTCCACAATTTAGGCATAGAACTGGATTGGAGGGAAATATTCTCCAGCCCCTTTTACCTGTGGTATCTGCTGCGACCGACCACAAGACTTTCGAACCCACTGATTTAACGAGCACATACTCTCTCTCCGGTCGAGGGTATTTGGTGGCATCGGGCATCGAACCCAGGCCTTTCGGTCTGGAGTCCGATGCTCTAACCACTAGTCTACCCTCGACCAGATCAGATAAGTGTTAAATCCTGTATATGACAAGCCCATGGGAGTCACTAGTAATTATTATACTAATTCTTAACTTAGTATTGATAAATATATTATCAAATATATTAAGAAGTATTGATACATTTATAAGTATAGTATATGATTGTAAAAATGTATTTTATCTTTTTATTATGTCAGAATGTGTATTTTGTTTTGCTTCCTTCCAGTAAATTAATATTTTTTAAAAATAATCTTTTATTTTCGATATGCTCGTGCCCCCCCCCCACATAAAGTTATCACGCCCCCATATGGGGGTGCACCCCATAGTTTCAGAAGCGTTGCTATAAACGATTTATTGTCTATATAAGAATGACATTGACTACTATCAAAGTTAAAGATGAGCCCATTAGTTTTAGAGATTATCTCTCGTTTATTGGTCACTCAGTGCATTACATGTATTTGTAATAAGAATTTGCTTTTGTTTAAAAAATTTTACAGGTGTAAAATTTTACAAACTTTCAATCCTTCTAAATTATATCACTGTCTCCTTTTTTTAATGTCTTTCAGTTAATGTTAATTTTCTAAAGGCCCAACACACACAGAATAAAAGTACAAAATAGTAAGTTTGAATCTTGGTTAAATCTCTAAATGTCAAAATCAATAATTTATTTGATGTGATTATAGAATATTAAATAAACAATAACGTATAGTCGTAAAGAAAGCAAGACGTGATTGTAAACTCGAATGAATCTGAATTATAGTTCTATAGACCACACATTGATCTCTCTCTGATTTAATGTTTCTATTTATTATCCAACCCATAGAAAGAATAATATCCCATTTGATTTTCGGTGTAAGTTTTATAGGTAGTATCAAAAGAACTTTGGTACTAACCAGATTTATGGTATATTAATACATAAAAATCTATAGTGTGATATATATTTCATTTATGACATAAACTTATGTGTGGATCGTAAAAAAAACTACTTTTTTCTTAAAATTGTAGTATAAAAATTCTGAATGTGCTTGTCATTTATCTTTAGTTCAGACTGTAGAGCACAGGTTTAGACACACTCTGAAATTTCTCAGGGGAAAAGTTAAACAATAATAACTCATCTAACAAATAAAGTAAGAAAGGTACTCAAGGCATTTTTTTTAAAAAATATTATTAGATCAGAATTTCTTTAGAAAAACCAATAGGTTATGGGAATTTTAAACATTTTGTACTTATGTAATAAGTAATATTTTGGAATTATCTGTATTGTTTATTATTTCTAGTGCGTTTGTAACAAAAATTCAATTTATGTACCAATCGCCATGTCTCGCATTCATTTAGAGAAAGAGAGAAAACATTTTTTTAAATAAATTTTTTATCACAGGCAATAAAGTATTGTTTAGTTTTGCTTCAAATAATCCAGCATATTGATAATTTTGGATACGACTTATGGCAGAACTGTACCAGGTTTCAAGTTTGGTTTTTCCTTTTCAGTTTTTGTGTGACATATTGCATGATATTTTAGCCTTGTGAAATACCCATAATATATGCAAATATACTGTTATAAGAAAAACTGAAAACAGTACGAAGAGCCAGTAGATGCTTAAAGAACGATAAGTACAGGTTTTGAATTTGTTAATATTTTACTTGAAGACAGAGTTATAAATGTTTGAAGGTAATGTGCAGACATTTAATGATAAGTAACACTTCTAACCTAAGCAAATTGATCTATGACTAAAAGTATTCTTGATAGTTTGATTTTGAAAACAAAACATAATAAAAAATTCTACTATGTCTGCATCTGAGTATGATCCAACGGCGAAAGTGGGTTCAAATTCGCTATAGGACTTCTGATAATTTAAATTCTTTGTGAAAGCATACCCGCATTTTCGTACTTACGTATTATCGTAACCATATTGGCGACTTTATATAAAACGAAGCACATGGTAGCCAATTCAACGCGTACGACACTTGCGAAATCGGGGTTGCCAATTTGGCGAGTTATGCAGAAGGAATCTTAATTTATTTACTAATATTCACATACAAATTTTCGCAGCGATAACTTCTTTGGCATGTTTTGTTTAAGAGTGAATCTAAATTAAATGTCAGACTCGGCTGCGTTACGCTCAATCGAATTTAATAAACTCTAGTAAGCTATCGTGTTTGGGTCAGCGATGATTGCTTTGTTTTGAGTTGAAAACATTTAAGGCACGTGATTTTTTTTGTAAACAATTTATTAGTGAAAAAGTACGAACCCTCTTGCCACTAAACTGCTGAGAGAATTTTAAGAAAAAACAAATGGCTATCAGGGCATAAGCTTTCCTAGCCTTAGATAGTATACGGCGTTATGTATGTTAAATAAACGGTACTTACGTATTATCGCAACTG
Source organism: Trichonephila clavata (assembly GCA_019973975.1). Taxonomy (NCBI): domain Eukaryota; kingdom Metazoa; phylum Arthropoda; class Arachnida; order Araneae; family Nephilidae; genus Trichonephila; species Trichonephila clavata. The sequence goes on from BMAO01038125.1 coordinate 27,523, forward strand.
TATTGGTGACATTATATGAAAGGAAGCACATGGTTGCCAATTCAGCTCGTACGACACATGGAATATCAGGGTTGCCAACTTCGCGAGTTGTCTTGAACGTTGGCATTGTTGCAATAGTGCGTAAGTACCAAAAACAACAACAAAAAGAAAAAACAAAACAAAAAAAAGAAAAAAAACAGTCGTCACATTAATGTGATCACCACGAACTTTCAACGTTAAATAACCAATCACAGAAGGCAGATGGCTGCACAGTGCTTGAGCGTATAAAAAAGAGTGTGTGAGGGCTTCGGAAAGCATTGCAATCACTGGCATAATGCAGATACGGAGCGATTTATGAAACATCCAAAAGGGCATGATCATTGGCTTTCTGAACAAGGGTGGAAGTGGTTCCTAAAAGTCTAACTTCTGGGACTGTTCGCGTGCCACCGTGGTAAAAGTATGCTATGTATGGCAAAATAAGTTTGTTCAAATTCAGCGGCGTGACAAATGTTGTGCACCGCGGGTCATAGAAGACAGAGGTGAACGACGGCTGCGGCGATGCGTTCGGGCAAATAGACATACTACCGTTGAGCAACTGACCGCACAAGGGGCTACAGTGCCAGTGTTGCCCAAACTACTGTTCAGCGAACGTTGAAGTGTCTGGGCCTCCGAAGAAGGTGCCTGGTTCATGCACCTCCGTAGTCAATGACTGCAATTCATCGGCTACGAAGGCTGGAATTTAAACTCTAGTACCGGAACTGGACATCCACTGAGTGGCGACAGGAAGCGTTTTCTGACGTATCACGTTTTACTTTTCATCGGACAGATGGACGTGAACGTATACGGCATAAAACCTCTGAAAGCAAACACCCTGCAACCATTGCAAAAGGAGTCCTGGCTGGAGGAGGGAGCATTATGGTCTGGGGAAGGTTTTCTTGGCGTTCTCTTCGTTCACTCAATCATTGTGAAAAGCACGATGGATGGTCTTTACGGACCATGTTCACCCCTGTGTGTGAATTGGTTTTCCTCAGGCGTGGTTCGAAGAGTACCAGGATGAGTTTTTCGTTCTCCCCTGGACAACAAACTCTCCTAACTTAAATCCAATCGGTGGAACCATCTCGATCGGGTTGTTTGCGCCATGGATCCTCACCCGCGTAATTTAACGCAGCTGGCCACGGCAATTGAGTCGGCATGGCTCAACGTCCCAGTGAACAGGAGTCCGCAGCGAAAGGTGGTTATTCTGGCTTTTGACGGGTGGTCACATTAATGTGACTGCACTGTGTGTGTATTATATAAATATAATCGACATTATAGTTATTTACATATAAATTTTTAATAATTAAACTAATTGACATTTGAACCGTATATACTCATATATAAATTTAGAAAAATGCATATATAATCATTTAAACATAGCCCATTACAGAAAATGGATGGACAAAAAATCCACGACGAATGCGAATAAAAAAAAATACTTAACACCCGCATGCGAAAATATGCTGTAAAAAAAACTTGGTACAACCGAACAATTGAATTTCTATTACCGAAAATAAATCATAAGTTTTTACTTCTATCGTGCGGTCATATAAGCATGTACAAAATTTTTTTTCTGTGCAAATACTTTGATTCGAAGCGAAAATTCGCGGGTAATTTAAATTTTTATGTTCTTATATTCACAAATTCTCAGCTATTTTCACTTTTTATCAAAATATTATAACATAATACGAAAAAAAAAATACTCCAATTTTCCATCACAATTATACTACGTGCTTTTAAAACTTACGCGTTTTGCATATCCACTTATTCACTCAGTCACAAGGGAGTCTAATTTCTCATCAAGTAACTTAAAATGATATGCGCTGCCTATTAACTCATTTATCATTCTGTAATGAGAATAAAATGAAAAAAAGGAAGAGAAGGGAAAAAAATCTTGCTAAATTGTTTTAAAAGTAGGGCTGGGGGAAAAAGTTGAAAGTATCATCTTTTTAATTTTGATATGATGGGTAAACAAACAGCTTTCCACTTTCCCATGCCATGCCTTTTTTTTTTGTTTGAAACTTCGTTATAAATTTCAAAACAAATGAGTTCCATTTCACTCATTTTTTTCCTGTTTGAGTGGAGTAATGTATCGCGGATATGATACTTAATTTTTTTCAAATCAATTTACTTAAGTTACACTCAGTTAACATTGCTACCCATTTATAAATACATTTTTTTAACTACACGTAACATTTATCATTTGCTAATACAAACATGTAAATAATAATCAATAATTTTTCATTTGAAATTGTGCTTCCGCAATTTATGTGAGGATTGCAGAATATATTGTTATTGATGGACTAAAATTTTTTCTGATACTTCACATTTCAGTTTTAATGGTAAATACTTAAAGAAATTTATAATTATACATATATTTTATTACATTTTACATCTAAAGGCTCTATGCAGTTTAATGACAAAAATCTCTGAATTATTGTAATCAATTGTTAACTCAAGGTATCCGAACACTTTAAAAATGACCAAATTCGATCAAGACCGATATTTATTTTTGTTTTTTATTTTAATGGAGTCTATCTTTTGGCTTTACAAAACATACTTTGTTTTGTTTCTACGCTACTTAGAGGCAATCAATTTTTTATAGTTTACAATCAATTTTAAAAAGTTAGAAAAACCAGAAGTGGATCTTTGATCTACCAGAAGTGGGCATTTAAATTGCTCAAAAACTATCATGGCGAATCAGATAACTCAAAATGCTACAAATGTATTTCTATGAATCTTTTTGAGCCGGATATATATGTTATTTTCTAGAGAATGTACTAAAATATCTCTCATTGTACGAATACTATTTAAGTTCGGCCTTGTTATTTAAATAATGGTATCATAAAGAATGTCACATTTCTTATAATGTTTACCCAATCAGCTCTAAATTGTTCAAATTTTAATAAAACATTAAAATTTTAGTACATTATGTAGAGAAATGCATCTAATTTTTTTAGTAATACTTATACTCAATTAAGTTTGTTACTTTTTTCTAATTGCTTTGAAGTTTTTCAAAATATTGTTAAAATTTCACTTATAATTGTGATTTTTGTAAAATTTAGGTAATTTATTTTAAATTTTGTTATTTAAATATTAGTATTTATTGGTAATGAGTCATAAAAAAAATCTATAATATTTCAATTTGCTATGTTCTTAAAAAGTGTACTCCGAGCGTGTTCGGATACCTTAATTCAGTTTTAATATTATTACTCAGATCCTTTAAAATACATATAAATAATCTTCTGCCTCTCTAGTCGTAAGAGCATGAAAGTAATTTTAAAGAAGTTTGCCTTTTTTCACGTGATATTTGTGAACATCGTAGCATTCAATTACATATATAAATGATTAGTGTTACAGCGCACATGTAAATCGTGGGGTAACGTTTATTTAACCGTTTATTATTACCGTTTATTTTACCGTTATATTACCAGCAGCAGCTCTAATAAGGGGTGAATAAAGGGTGAAGAAAAATCCGTTTTTAAGAACCAAAATTGTGCTTTTCCACTTTTTTGTAAGAGAAGCTTCAGTAAGCCATTAAAAGCAATTTTTTATGTCAGTTGTTATTAGTCGAACACATTTCTGAGTTCGGCATAAGAAGAATTGCAGTTTATAAAAAACGCGAAGCACTATATATTTCCGACAAATCAGCGTCCAAGTTGAATGAATTGAAGGTAAAATGATACAAATATAAAATCATACAAATTTGCAATGGGAATGATTCTACTGATGAAAAGATTGTACCAGTCTCTTAGCACAACTGAGGGCGGGGCAAATAAATTGTGCGCATTGAATTTCGAGAGCCAAGATAATTCAAGCATTGAGGTCCGTAGTATTCGACTTCACTTGCAGCAAAGAAGAAATATCAGGAAAGCATCCATGTGGTACACTTCCATCATTGATTGTACACTTCAGATACATGTGATTCCAATGCCATGTCGAACGAAAATCCTGAAAAAACGAATTGAACACTTTTGCATTAGCAGGTGGGAATCATGATTCTGCCAACAAAACCATGATGTTTGCCCCAAAGTTTGTAGGCATCGTACCTAGAGATTGCACGGTTTTTGCATCACTACAGCCTTAACCTCATTTTATGGTTAAGCTTTCAGTAGTAGCTTACTTAAATACCCACTAGCATGTTTTGCTATTACACTGAACGGTCATCGCTAAGTTTCTAAAGATTTGAAGTTTTTGGCTTCCTTTACACCTACAAGACCTGTCTGAGTCTAAGTTTAAAAGTGGGTTCACATGTGCCCCACAATGCTCAACCATTTTCCATTGACTATTTATTTGTATTATTACCTTATGTACCTTTTCTCCCAATAGACCATGAAGCACATGTATTTGATTAATAGCAAACTCTCAAGAAAAATGTACGGAGTGAAAGCAATATATATATGGTCAGTTATCCGATCGTCCTCTCTATTTGGTTATACTGCAGGATTGAAAGTCAGAGTAAAAATATAAGATTTTAAAATACTTTGAGTTTAGTAATATAGTAGTAAAAACTAATAATCCTAAAGTATTTTTAGTTTCTGCAATCAAATAACTAAAAAATCCAAAGAAATATAAAAAAAATAATTAAAAACGAAATTTGTAAAACTAGCACACGAATTCAGAACTTCATACCCACAACCAGATTCTACCAACATATCAAAATAAGATCACAATCAAGCCAAAATTGTTAAAACACGTTTTTTTAAAATATCCTATAAAAATCATTATAGAAGTCCAAAAACCATATAAAAATCTGAAAAATATTTTATTTGAAAACAAAACCTTATAAAATTAATACGTAATGGAAACAAAATTGTCCTTCCCCAAAATATGAAAATAAAAATTACCAAATGAAACAACTTGTGGTGCCCTTTAACGAAAACAAAATTATATAGAATACGGTGAACTGATAAATAAAAATAATTGCAGCAAATATAAATAAAATTTTATAACTACAATATTAATAACTTGAAACAGCCTGTGTATCCATACTTCACATTTTCGATTTCTTAAAAAGGAATAAAATTATTCCCTTTTGCGATCTTTTTATTTTAAACAGATAAATGGGGTCTAAATATTTTTTTTTCGTTTTTTTACCGTATATCTGAGTTTTACAAAATTTTCTCTCTACCTTCTCAAATAAAGTCTACAAATGGATTAAAAATATAAAAAAATAAAATCCCAGAACTATAATGATATATATGACTGCAGAAAAATAAATGACACAGAAAAAACATTTTGAGTCTAATGACGTAATAAAGGAAAAAGTCTCTAAATTTATTTTGTTTCTATTTTTCTAGTGTATAGTTATTGTCATTTTTTTATAAAATCAAACTGTGTGATCGATGGTCGCGTGCAGACTGCATTAGGCTTTCACCCTTCCCTCCTCAAAAATCGTTTATGATTTTCATTGATAATTTTATTTCGAGCTTCTTTGAATGGAAGACACAGTTTTGGAAAAAAATTCTCTTTTTCTAGAGTAGATATTAAAAAATATTTATATATTAAAAATTTTATCATATTAAAAATATTTATTGACACGATATTACCACTTTTCTTGCATTATATATTCCTAGTTTACCTTTTCTGGAATTATTTATGTATGTTTTTTACACCACTCATGAAATAAATCAAATAATAAAAATAATCACTTAAACAAACAAAATTTTACTAAATTAATAAATTAAGTAACAAATAAATTAACAATAGTAGAGGGCTTCTAAACCTATTTATGAAGATTATCTTATTTTGTATTTTCATAAATTGTCATAATAAATAATAGTAAAAAATGTAATCATGTTTTTAAAACTTTTCCTAAAAATGTTACTTTTTAAGAAAATGATAAAAAAAATATTCTTAAGCAAATTTACATGGAATAAATTTGAATTAACAAATTATAAAGTTTGGAGAAAAAGATGATTCCAGGATAGAAAAGAATAAAATATTTCAGTTGAAAAAGAAAAAAAATCAATTATTAGAATATATGTTATTGTGATTAGGAAAGTAATAATAAATTTAAAATATTTTAATATAAAAAAGTTAGTGTAAATGGCTATATGAATGTTTATACACATAGATCTAATTCATCATTTACATTATTTATTCTTTATTTACCACTCGAAAAACTTGACGCATCAAATATAAAACCGTAAGTATTAAGAAATATATTAACTTATTAATTGAGGTATTGGACTACTTTCAGAAACATAATTTTGAAAAAGCTTAAAAATGAATATTTTTTTTTACGTTTAGTGTCATCTCAATTAGAATATACTTATAAAATTCTTTTTAGAATTTTATTACAATAAAAATTATTTAAAAGCAACTTTTTAGGAAAAAAGAAGGAATGAAGTATTTTTAGAATATTCTCATATGTGAAAAATGCTTCTATAATAATGATAATTTGTTTATATATATGTAATACTTCTGTACACACACACACAAACACACACACACACACACACACAGAGCCTAAGAGATAGAAGTTTTGTGAAATACATCATTTAGTAGTGGATTTATTCATGTTTTAATACTTTAGAGTTGAGAAATTTTAACAAAAAATATATCCGTTATTATTTTAGTTGATAATAATTTCGAAAATAATGTGAATTTTTCAAAACTTATAGCTTGGGCCCTTTAGAGAAATCTCAACAATATATAGAGGGTTATTAGTATAAAAGCATTATTCATAAAAGAAAAATAGTTTGAAAATATGTCATTTTTTTCTTAATTTTTTGGCAAAAAAATTGGTTTTAAATATTTTATTGTAATAATATATCCTTAAAACAATCTTATATGTATATCCTTGCTTAGGATTATTATATATCAAATAAATTATTCATTTATTTGCTCTTTCAAAACCACGGTTCTGAGCGAAGTCGGATATCTTGAACTAATTTCGGAATTAATTAATAGAGATGAAATATGTACACTGAAATGTGAAAAAAATAATGTAACATACTTCATCAGTATTTCTTTTTCATATCTCATTAATACATTTTTAAGAGTGCACTTATACTTAGCTGCATAAAACAGTGTCAATCCCCTTGATAAAAAGATGATTTATAAAACAAAATTATACCACGCAAGTGTTATCATTTTTATCTGGAGAAGCACATAAATAAAAAAAGAAAAACCCCGATAACATTTCCACAACAACAAGATTATTTTTACTCTCAGTACTTTCATTAAATAATATTTCGAGCAAACACACACATACACTGGGGAATATTTTTTAATATTAAAACTCCAAAAAGTAACCTCTTATCCGAATGGCAACAGGTGTGCATACAGAACACATGCCTTATCTCAACGTTCCCTATTTCTGTTCTCATCCAGCCTAGGTCCCCAACCAAAACACTCGACCTATCAAATCAAAAGAAATGAATCCTCGTTCCACGTCTGATGCCAGATCCCGAAACGATCCAGCTTTGCCGAGGAGGGAGAGAGGGGTGGACGAAATAGGATAGAGGGATAGGGTGGGAGAAATGATAGGCCATATTGGATCTGACAGCTGACGAGTTTGCGAAAGAATGGATGCTTCTCGTTTATCAGAAAAAAAAGGCATTCTCCTCTACATCCCCCCGTGCTATTCCTGACTCGTGAGATCTGATCTGAAGACGTGAGTCGAATTGCAGACGATTTTTTCTTATTTATCTACATCGTTTGGTCTGATTTCATATCCTTTTCAAAAAAGCCAGGGCGACTTAATATATTTTTTTAAAGACAGGATTTTTGTTTGGATGGTTTTAACGAAAAGTGTTTTCTTATAAAAGGGTTAATTGAACATGCTATAATAAAAGAAAAATAATTCAAAATAATTTTTTGTTGTTAATCGTAGATATATTTTATTAAAGGTAAATTGTTGAGAGAGAAAATATTCATAAAGGAATCCACTAAAGAGTCCCACTGGTGTTAACTATATTTCAAGGGCTGAAAATATAAACAATTTTCAAATAGATATAATTCTTTGAAACTAAAATTAAATAATTTGAATTTTTTACACATTATTTATAAAGGAATGAGACTTCAAAAGAGTGTAAAATGTTTAACATATAATCATGAGTTTAAAAATTATAAGCATTTGAAAATAAGAAACATTTCTATAAGAAATATTAAGTCTTACGTTGCGCAAGATATTTTCTAACATAGTAGCTCTAATTACTAGCAACAAGTCGATTTATAAAGTTCAATGTATCCTTATTACACTTCAGCTATTTTTATACAAATAGAATTATAAGTTATATTTGAAAAAAATACATTTTAAGTTAGTTAAATTTGTTTTTAATATTTTAAAAATATTTTAAAATTTAAAAGAATATATAACTGAAAATAGGTAGGGTTTAAAAAGAGTATGATATATTTTTGAATTCTAAAACGTTTTGTACATCAAAGGGTACTATTTTAGAAAATAGCGGGCGCAACGTAAAAATTACTTAATTTTTTTTTTTACAAAAATGTTTTTTTTTTCCCCGTAATTTTTTAAAATTTTGATTATATTTTAAACATTTTGACTTTTCTGAAACTTCATTCTTTTTTAAATAATGTGTTGAAGATCCAATTATTTGATTTTAATTTCAAAAAATTATATCCATTTGAAAAATGTTTATATTTTCATCCCTTGAGACAAAGTAGTTTATATTTTTATCCCTGAGACCCCTAAGTTTTTAGAAATTCGTTTTCAATATTCCTTGGTTATACTACCAGAGTGACGTTAGTGGAAAACTTTAAAGTTCATATTGGTAAATTCTTTTTGCATTTATTTAATCATCTGAAAGCCAATATTGATTTCTTATATAGTACTTTACCATGTATAAATATCGTACAATGAATATTAACCCCTTCTCTGCCACCTGCGTATATACCCTTCTCACTCAACCAGTCCGTTAATTTCCCTGGACGTATATATACGTCTTTAAGAAATACAAATCTTGCCTTTTCGCTACTATTAGTAAAACTATTCCGAAGACTTTGGAAAGCAATAAAACGTTCCTGACAGTATCTCTCAGAAGGATTACTTTATTTCAAAGAAAAATTAGCTTATTTGTGCATTTTCTTCTCCCCACCCAATGCACCGCATATGCTCTCCTACTTGAAAATCGGTGTTACCAGGGTACGAATCGCGTAACTTTCAATCGGCAGGTTCGGGGTTATGTCCTTGATTACAGACAACATTATTGATTTGATTTTAATTTGCACCTCAGTATGAAACAACACGTGGCCTTTTGACAATGAACTCCAGTCAAGTGACGAGAATGACAGCTAAACTGGCTAACCTGGCTTCAAATTTTCATATCACGCTGACAGAAGGACTTTGAGGACCAACAGAATCTTCAGTGGTTCTATGTTTTGAACCTGTGACTCGATAACACAGGCCACGTACTCGTGATCATTACCACTAGACTACCGTGGCTGCCACAACATGATTGAGGAATTTATAAACAGTAGTTAGAACTTGTTTTCAATGTATTTTTAATTGTGTCTTTGTAAGCATGGTATGTTGCGCAAATTTGAAAAATAAAGTTTTTATTTATCTGTCTAGATATTCACTTTAAAAATATACAAGATGAAGAGTTATTTCGCTTTCTTTGCAATACTTTTTTAAGGATAGTGTCTAGAAATGTAAATAATCACAAGAAATTAAAATATAGAAGCTAATTGTTTTTTTATTCAACAATTGTATTTATAGCTCTCCTCCAGAAAGAAATGAGAGAAAGAAAATCCTTCCATTTGAAGTAAACAAAATAAATGAAATATATGAGGGTAATTCAAAAGGCAAAAGGCAGTTTCTCTTTCCAAAGTTTGGCAACAGCTCTAGTATCCAGCGTTGAATGAGGCGTAGTCGGCAATACTTCTATACAACGTTTCACTCGTCTTTCCTTGTAGTTGTCTGAGTGCAGGATATCGTGCAAAGTGGTAGCTCTATTGTTGATCTAAACCAAGGAGAAAAGGAGGGAAGTGATTCCCTTTTAGTTGCAGAAGGTTTGGAACCTGCGGAAATTATACGTCGTATGCAAGCGCATTATGGTAACAGCTGTTTATCATGAAGTAAGATCTACGAATGGATAGATCACTTCAAGTACTTCACACCGAAGACCTTTATGTTACGATGAAAGATCGTGCAGTTCATCAATGTCAACCATTAAGGACAAGTCGTTGAGGGTATAGTAATGGAAGGGATGGTAAATATCCAGGACAGGTATCACACCTTTTGCAAACAAAAAGCGATTCACTTAACTCCCTTCCACCTTGGGGCAGATCGACTACGAAGTTGCCACATGCTGAACGGTCTACTACACTCCTACGGCTACGAGGAAAGATGAGTGACGCATTGTATAGAAATGTTGCCGATTTCTCCTTTCTTACAGCACTGGATGCTAGCACTGTTGCCAAATCTTGGGAAGAGAAATTACTAAAGTGTCTTTACTTTTTCACTTTTCCACTTATTTAAGGAATACGAAACACACACAAATTACAACTGTTATACTAAATCTAGACCTTAATCAGGATGAATCTATCCATTTAATCTAAACTATTTTCACGTATGGATTTTAAAAATGCATTCCCCCCCCCTTTCATCTTTCTTTTCTTTTTGAAACAAAAATAAGAACACGTTTTTGTTGGAAATAAAATATACAGAACGAGATAAAGTTTTTTTTAATAACATAAATTTAAAAAACGTAATAAAAGTAATACAACTATGCACAATAAGACATTTCTTTAGATAATCCATTCTACATTAGTAATTATAATTAAGATAAAGAAAGTACCAATTATGCTAATTATATCCCAGAAATTATACTAATTTATATGCAAATTTATCATACAATTGCTTATAAAAATAAAAAGTATTTATTATTACATAATTTCATTTCTTTAACCTTCTCTCCATAGAAATACCACAATATATCCACATACAAGAACATTCATTGAGATATTCTAATGTAATGTGTAATTAACTTCCATTTATTATAAACGTAATTACAAAACAACAGCTGAAATAACTAAAAAAATTAACATTTTCATATATTTTTTTAAATCGTTCTTTTAATTATCTGAGCTGTAACAAAAGCAAAACTAATTACTAGCGAATAATATCTTTTGGGTGTCATACAAAAGAATCTAATTCTGTAAAGAAAGTAAATGGATCTAATTACACGTCTAACTACACCTTCCAACTGTAATTAATTTTCAAATTATTCTCTTGCAATTAGAATAACATATATAGTTAGTTTTATTACAGAAAGGCAAAAAAAAAAAAAAATACTTTTTTGTATTCGAAAAGATTCGAATGTGATTGAATTCTCAAGTTGAAATGAGTTAACTTGTACTGCATCTATTACAAATTTCAAAAAAGAAAACAGTAAAATACACTCATACAGCGTCATATTCAAGCATGGTATTTATACTAATAATTTTCCAGTTGATATACGTCGCCTAGGAAACAACAAGCGGACTTTCAACATTTTCTAATTTTATTACGTTATTTTGAAAAATGATTGGATACACAAGTGTACTTGCATTGATGATACCTATCTGTTACTGTTGTTATACACCCAATTCTATTTGTACACGGTCTTTTATTATGTGATTTTTAAATAATATGGTAGACGAGTTTAGCGATTTTTTTTAACTCGAAGTAGAACATTTTGTTCTAGGAGGAATTTAAAAAAAGTTTGGAGATTCGTGCCCTTTGAAAGAGGACGATTCTATAGAATTTATGACAGTCTATGAATAATAAAAAAGTCAATAATGACTAAGTGGAAGGTGAAGTTCAGCTCTTAAAAGGTGATTTAATTCACGAGGGCATGAAATTTGCTAAATGTATGTCAACGTAGTCATAAGTTTTGTGTAGTAAGATATCAATAATTATACAAGTAACTTGAGAAAACATAAGGAAAAACAGCTATTAAGAGACTTTGCAATAACTAAAAATTCAACTAAAGCCGTTAATGATGAGCGAAATTCTTCATTTGAGTCAAAATCGACAGTTTTTCTAGACATATCATACACATCTACTCATGATAGCATTTTTGATCCAAATCGTAATAACTATGCACGCTCATTATCAAACAGCAATAAATAGTTTTTTTATAGCTAATAGTTTTATTCTAAATTTCAATTTAAAATTTTATATATTGTATATATTATTTATATATAAAAATATATGCAATTCATAAATATACACAAAATAGTTATAAACCTAAGATAACTAGTCAATATATTAAAAAGTATATTAGCCACAGTAGTACTATAGAAAACTCCTGGCTTTATGAACCAGGATTGCAGGTTTAAACAAAGTATTGCGGCTAGCCAATCTTCACCTGAATTTACCAATACTCTGGGTCATAGGGAAAATAAGAAATGTCAAAAGAATGTTTAGCTATTACAAATAAAACCCCAATCTGTTAATATAAAACGATATAATTATAGCCTATAATAATTACTAATATACATATGTGTATACCGAGCCAAATCGTACTGTCACCTGCATGGTGCTCAAAGCTAACGACAGGTGTACACCTAGCCCCTTACAGCGATGAATTTCGTGAATTTCTATCTGACATCGTAGACAGGTGGCATTAGAAACAACAATATATATATATATATATATGTATAAAGAGAGAGAGAGAGGCAAAATTTTGACAGTACACTAATTTTAATTTTCTTTGTAAAAAAAACGAAGTGTTTTTGTTTTATAGATGCGTAACATGGATTTTATTATTACTTTTTTCGCACGGTTTTTTGACAGAATACTTACAGTCTTTTCGTCTTACATGATTTTTTTAAATTGTGGAACGTGTCCCCAAACTTATCATCTACCGTATAAAAAAGAATTGGGTGTATATGCACTGAAAATATTCACACATAATTATAAATCTTTCTCAAAAAAAAATTAGTTTCATGTTATTTTTGGGGACAAGATCTAATGGCGTTTTAGAAATTGCTACATTCATAAAATTTAATTCTTTACCTTCCATTAGTTTAAACTGAATTATAAATTACATTTTCTGTGTTTAATTTTATTCATAGATTTCAAAATAGCAAAGCAACGACTTAATCCATTTTCGATCGTAGATCTGAAAAGCTAAGAAATACTGTTTTTAGTCTACTAACGCCCTCTTCCTGCAAGGGAAGAAAGTAATTATTCGAAATATGTTTAAAAATAGTATAGAGCTCTATTAAAGCCTAAACGATATTACATTTAATAACCTGATAAACAAGTATTCCATGTTTTTGAAACTATTTATATTCTTTGAAAAGAAAAGCATTTTTCTGAATTTATGTTGAAAAAATTATTTTAATCTTGAAAGATATGGAATCAAACGTAAAATGCATTCAGAAATAGTTGATAGAAGAATTATTTTGATATTGTTTTGTTTTCTATTTCCTTTACTTTTCTTTTCAGGAGTAAATATTTTTCAATCAATTTGATCAGTAGCTATTTACTAATCAAAAATGTTCCTCTCATTATAAATCATCTAATAGATAATTTTAAAACCGTTAAATATTTTTATATTAAAAATTTCAAACGGAAATTTTTCAAAAAACCCTGTTGATTGATATATTTTGAACAATATCTAAAGTTTATGAAACAAATCAGGAGCAACGATAGAGCTAATAAAAGTATTAGATAGTTATTGGTTGCAAACCGGTTTGGCGCACAATCAGTGTATTATAGAGAGAAATTGTAGAGAAATTCAGGTAAATAAAGCAAAAAATATTCACTAAAATTGAAGCAGAGAAATTTCTTATGAAATAAACAAAATTCAGACAAGACTCTATCGCATGAATAAGCGGTGATCTAAAATTTAAAAAAAACCCAAACGTAAGTATTTGCAAAAGAAAAAAAAGAAGTTAATATTAGAAAAAAATTACAAGTTAGCCTACACTTGAAAGTAAAACATGTGTACTTCTCAAAAACTATATTAATGACTAATTTTATAAATGTGCATCAATATAACTAACACGCATTCTCACATCAATAAATACGCAGTTAATTGTGAAAACTTTTGAGATTACTTTCATTATAAGCCATTTTTTCGGGGGGGGGGATTTCCAAAACAGTTTTTTTATAGCAAACATTTCACTACAAATCACGTTTACAAACTGAGATTATTGGTTGTATAGGGAACTAGCTTCATGGCCCGGCGTTGCACGGGCTTCTTCAAGTGTTTTGCCTTTGAAATTTCCCCTTTCCTTTTTAGTGTCAGCACTTCATGAATGTGTGATTTTAAAATCAATGTCATTAAAAATTTTTTTAAAGCTTCTTGTATTCTTTTGCCCCATTGGATGGGTCTATATCCTCTCCGCTTAGCCCGGATTTGTATGGGCTTTTTCCATGGGTATCACTTTATCCCTATGTAAATATTCTCTTTCGTTCTTGAACGCCAACACTTCTGGGTGTGTATGCACGATGTGTGATTGAGTTCTATAGCTTATGTCATGTTATAGTTTTATAGTTATGTTGAGTTCTATAGTTATGTCATTTAAATTCTCTTTTCAGAAATTTCTTCCACTTCTTTTCATTGTCGGACAGGTTTCTTTTCCCTCCTTTTCAAATATAAAACTCTTTTTTCCCCCGGGATAAAATCTTTTTTTCCCCTTCATAATTTTTATTTCCTATTATTATTTTACAATGTACGAATTTATTAATAAATAACTAATTGACTGTCACCCAGATGTCAGCATTTCTGGGAGAGGGTGTATGCACGATATATATATATATGAGAAATTTCTATACTTATGTCATTAAAATTATCTTTATCCAAATGTCTTCAATTTCTTTTCTTTTACAATCAGGTTTCTTTCCCTCGGCTTAGCCCAGCGTTACATGGGCGTTTTTATCCAGTGATTAGATCTTTCTTTAAATTTCAATTTTCGATTTCTAATTTACAATGCTAACCTAGTTAATCCACAAGAAAACAGACAATGTACAACTTAATGATTAAATAATTAATTTTGTAATGAATAATAAAACAACAACATTGATTTAGTTTCTTAAAAAATAATTTTTATCCATTTTCATTAAATAATGAATGAAAATTTCTTACTACTAACTTTTGAAACGACCACTTATTATAAAGAAAAATTCAAAATGTAAACAATCTATGTGATGAAAACACATTTCAGTATTTTCTTATATTCACTCTCAATTGCTTTTTTAAAAATTAAGAAAACTATCACACACAGTTGTTTGAGATTATTTTCATTATAAGCCCTTTTTAGGAGGGGGGACGAGGGGGGGGGGGAAATATTTCCAAAACAGTTTTTTCTTATGGCAAGCATTTCATAACAAATCAAGTTTACAAATTGCGATTATTGATTTTATAGGGAATATATAGCATTTTTTGTATTTATTGTTCAAAGTGTATCTTTGTGACAAGTGGAAGGAATCATATTTATTTACTTGCATCTATATATATATATAAAAGCACAATTTTTTCATTTTTTTTTATTAAAAATATTCATTTCAAAATATCTAGCTCCGGACTCCTTTTCAGTAAGAATTTGTCGTTTATTTTTTAAGTAAACATGAAATAACTTCCTCGCTCTTCATCTTGTTTATTTACACACGAAAAAATCCGAATAGAAATAAAAGAGGCTCTAAAATAAACTTTTTCATCACCATAAGGCATTCGATAAAACCGAACTCCGACTTATTTCCTCTTCTTTTTCCCAGGAACGAAAATTCGAATTCATTTCGTAAGTAAGAAACACGAACTTTTTCCCTCTTTATTTTTTTTTACTTCTTTCTCACTCCGTTTCTTGACGAAGAATATAAAATGTCTCGACTCAGAATAAAACCTCATTTCCTGAAGTATGCAACACCTGCGAAGATCACAAGGAAACTCTTTTTCGAGAAAGTTCTGAAAAGAGAATATTGAGTCACGAACTGAGTTGTTGTAGCACGACGGAAGCCATGAAAATTATTATAGATTTGTCTCGACTTCAAAATACATCTATCTTTCTTCTTTTTTTCCAGAATTGATTCCATTCTAGACCTTGATGTGGGTTCTTTATGTGAAAGAAGATGTTTTGCTTTTGACTGATGTCTCTTTCAGAAGGGAGCTGTGGATCATATTGGGGCTTAGAATAATTAGTATATGCCTGGATTAAGACACTTTCTTCTTTAATTAAAATTTTATTATTCACTCAAAGTACCCAACTAACCTAAAATTGTGAATTTTGCCAAATATTGTTTCTTTTTTGTTATTTTATTTTGTTAGCTATCTTATTAGCTTTATAAAAATACCAAGTTTATAATTTTCCATTCACCAGAACAAAAACTACAAGTGTTTTAGTAAAACGAGATGTCATTCCTTTAAGCAAGATGCCGTACTTTCAAACGCGTTTCATTTGAAATGTGTTTTTTAAATGCTCAACGGGGACAGTGATTGCTCAAAAAGTGTTTTGGAAAAAAATAAATGAAACATTTTGTGTAGGTTCTGTATAATAGTAGAAGTGTTTTAACGTTCAGATTTATCAATCACTGTTTTAGTACAAAATTTACTATTCCTTGTGTTAATATAATCACGTTTTTTTTAGCAATTTCATATAATAAGTAAGATAAAGTATTCTAGTTTTTGTAAAAATTAAAATATCTCTTATCCTGAGAGTCATTTAAAAAATGAATAGCAAAGCAACACATCAAAATTAAAAAAGTTGAAAATTTGTTTATAAATGTTCTGTACAGAATGGGTCCAGTTTACGTAATTTTTTGTAATTTTTTACCCATTTTTTCTCACTTAAGTAATTATAATTTATTTTCCCTTCTTAATTTTAGCATATTTTTCTTAAAATGTACTAAATATAAATATAAAAACAACAAAAAAAAAATTCCCATATTCCCATTTTTTAAAGAGCATTTGTCGGAAGTAATCGGATACCTTATAGCACATTTTATCTTAACTTTGTATGATCTTATTGGTCAAGAATTGAAACAAATATAAGTCAGGTCATCAAACGGCCAGCTTTCGTATAACAGTCTATCATATTACACTCATGTCCATAATTTAAGGATAATTCAGAACCACACAGAAATTGCTCTAAAATAAAAATTTCACCTGTAGAATTATCACACATATTTTGAAGAAGAATATGCAAATTACAGGAAACCACCAGATGGCGCGGATAGTACGTCACAATGAGGAGAGTGTAAGAGAGGGGTATATAAGGAATGGTGGCAAAGAAGTAAACTTGTTCACAAGAGCTTTAAAGGCCTTTCAGTGCAATAACCGCATAGTTATGGATCAAAGGAAGCATTTGGGTGATTTTTTACGTGGTAGAATTATCGGACGACTCGAATGTGGACGTAACCAGCTGGAAGTATCCGAGGAACCTGGAATCGCCCAGAGTGTCATCTCCAGACTATGACAACGATTCCAAGATGATGGTAATGTGAGTGGATGTTACAGCACAGGTCGTCCTCGAGTTACAACACCGAATGAGGACCGGTATTTGGCAGTTACTTCCAAAAGAAACAGACGCAGCACAGAATCAGACCTATATCGTCAGCTCTCTTCAGCTACCGGTACGACAGTTTCAAGGCAGACCGTGTACAGACGCTTAGGGCACATTGGTCTATATGCTCGTAGGCCTGTCAGATGTGTTCCCCTTACCGCAACTCACTGTCGCCTGCAATTAACCTGGAATAGAGAGCATGCATTGTGGACACCGCAACAGTGGTCTTGTATGATGTTTTCCGACGAGTCCAGGTTTAGTTTGCAGTCTGATTCCCGCCGGACTTTCATATGGAGAGCGCCAGGAACTCGTTACCACCAATAGAACACCATTAAACGACACCGTTACGGTCGTGCAGGATGGCTCGTTTGGGGAGGAATTATTCTTGGTTCCAGAACTGACCTGCATGTTCAGAGTGTAACGATGACCGGCCACATCTATCGGGATGTCATTCTGGAACAACATGTACGTTTGTTTCGGGGCGCCATGGGTGCTGAATCTCTGTTTATGGATGACAACGCCCGTCCTCACCGTGCAAACATTGTAGACGAATGCCTTCAATCGGAGGATATCACCTGTATGGATTGGCCAGCATACTCATCGGACTTGAATCTAATAGAGCATGTGTGGGATATGCTTGGCCGACGAATTGCAGCCCGTCAGCCCCCTCCCACCGATCTACCGGAACTTCGGAGGGCATTGCTTGATGAGTGATGTAATATTCCCCAAGATCAGATTGATAATTTGATACTCAGCGTGCGTAGGCGTTGTATTGCATCGTCCGAGTGACATACTCCGTATTAACCATCATACTAACCATGTTATACTGTTTTTTCTAAATAGGTTATTTTTTGAAATTTGCTCCAGGGAGTAAAAATCGCAATTTGTATTAATTATGTCAAACATATAGCATCTTTTTTGCTCTTTACCTTTTGTTTAATAAATAGACTTTACAAATAAGTCAAATTTGTTTTGCTTCTGTCTCTTTCTTTGCCTGAACTTCATTATCCTTAATTTATGGACATGAGTGTACTTAATATAGAGACATACCCCGTTTTAACGATTTTTGTGATTTGACGAAATTTTCTCTTACCCCGATTAAAATGAAAGCAAAACCTCTAACGAATAATAACCCCCAAAATAGCGAATTATTTCAAAAGCTGTAAAAAGGTTTTTTTTATTAGATTTAATATTGAGAAAAAAAATTGAGTTTTTTTTCAAATGATATATTTTTTTTTTTGTAGGGAACAAAATTTAATTTTTCTTGCAAGCTGAAAATATTAACGGTAGGGGTTGTTGTTGTTGCTAATGCCACCTGTCTGACGTAGTCAGATCGAGGCCCCTGAAATTCATCATGGCAACGGGCTATATTATACGCCTCTTGTTAGCCGTAGCTTTGAGCACAATGCAGGTGGCTCGGTTCCACCCCAATTTTGAGTGAGAACACCCTGGGAGTGGTCAGGGGCTTCCACCTCCCTTCCCCTTCCACCAACCTCATGAGAGGACTTGCGGCTCGACGGCTATTTAGAGTACCCCCCTGCCGCGAAGGCACTTTACATTTACAAATATCCATGCCTTCTCCAGTCAGCTACGCTAACCACTATACCGGTTGGACGGCAAGTGAAGAGGTGAATACTATTTTTAGACTTTACAGGGGCAGATGAGTGTAGCCTGTCGTGTGAATTTTGTGAGCAGATAATGAATTCCTTTCTTATCTCATCCTGATCCACAACGCACGTGATATCTTAAGGTTTTAATGATTATGATATATTTAAAGACGGAGTGCCTATCTGAACAACTGAATTTGAAAAAAATTGTTAATTTGTCTGAGCAATAAATGGCGATTTTTATGCAGAAATTAATAATGAAACCCCTATCAAAACTGTTAGATTTTCTAATGTTTTACGTTATTTGTGAAAATTGCGAAAACATACACTTCTCTCTTATCCTACAGGATATAAATGATGCAATATTTACTTAACTGCATAAAGTCAAAAAAGAACTCTTTCGAGTGATTAATGAAAAATATTTTCGAATACCTATTAGTCGGTATTTCAAAGTTCCAATTACCCTGTGCGTAATAATTTATTAAAGTATTTTAAAATGTTGAGTAAAAAGTGTATAACTTCTAGCTATGGATATTTTTTATGTAATTGCTTGTAGAATTTCCAAATGATAAGTGCAAAAAGGTTGTGCTATTTTTTGCACCTCCATATAACAAATAATCCAGAATTAGCGAACGATATATTCGGTTCCGATGACTTCTTTAACTCGGGGTCCTACTCTATTTATATATTATTAGCCCTTAAGTTCTCTGTTTCTTTGGCTTCCAATAACCTGTCACTTCTCAAATTCAAGTTGTACAACCTGCATTAGCTACAGTGTAAAGATTGATTCAAACAAATTGGAAACTTTGTTCAAACAATACAATACTAGATAATAACAAATATTATTAATATACTAGTATACATTTGACATGTAGTTATATATTAATTTTTTTTAAAAATGAAAAAATACACTTATATTCTGCTGGCCATTAAAAATGTAGTATCAAAAAGGACAAAGTATACACAAGCTGGAAATTTTTCAGAGAGACTAGCCTTTACTATTCTCGCTAGGAATTTCATGATGTATGATTGTATACTGTTTATAAGTTATTGTTATCCAAATGCTAGTATTAAGCATTTCAAATGTACTATTTCATATCTTAATTTAAATAGGACGTAATTTAAATTTCTAAAGCAGAAGTGTGATTATCTTTTGCACCCCCGTAACCCCTTCTCCACCGTTGATTTCTGCAAAACCCGTTCTTAACGAATCTCTACTCAAGGCAAGAAACATACTTACCAAATTTCAAGTCCAATAATTTTGGACATCTCGTGAAGAGCAAGACCTTTCTCTTTTGAATACATAGATTACACCCAATATAAAAGAGAGCTGATTATGTTGTTGTTGCTTATCTCCATGTATAGCCAAGCTATACTGTCCATGGTCTCATTCACTCGTAAAAAGTCCAACACCATTAGAGGGTCTTCATATAGAACTTGTTTAGTAAGCCCAAGGCAGTCAAGAATGTGTTCTGGAAATGCCTGTGGCAGGCAGAACACCCAACACAAGCAGGAAAATCTTTGTCTCCATCTTTAAAAGTCAAAATTCAAAGGTGGCCACTCCGGAAACAAGATAAAATAGTTTGTTCCTGCCTGCAGCATTGAAGGTAAAGAGAACCACCAGGGTGTTTAGCCTCATACCTGTGATGAGCAGGAGGAATAGGTGATTGCTTGTTGTTAGTGTAGGTGGAGTGCAGTTCTGAATAGGCGAGAGAGGCTGAGTTCCAAGTGGGTTGAGCTGTGCCATCTTTTGCTAGGGCATCAGCAACCTCATTGCCCGCGATGTCAACGTGCGAAGGAACCCATGAGCTGATTATAAATGGTTCCTTATATGAGAGATATTATAAAGATGTTTAAACTAGTACTGCTAATAACTAAGTACACTAAACAAGTATAAATACTACTATACACACGTCAACATTGATTGAAAGAATCTTTGGATGTCTTGTAGGGTTATGGAAGCTCATAAACTCTGTATAAATTTTCAAAAACCAATATATATGATACATATATATCATGACCGGCCCGATGGTAAGATTTTAATTATTTATTTCATGTTTATGTGATATATTTTTGAACAAACTCTTGAATTGACGAGGCATGTTCTTAGAGACAGGTATTTCATTTTTATTTAACATTCAGAGATTTATGCTTAAAATACAAACACTATACGTAAAAGCACCCATTACAAAT
This sequence comes from Trichonephila clavata, assembly GCA_019973975.1. NCBI lineage: Eukaryota > Metazoa > Arthropoda > Arachnida > Araneae > Nephilidae > Trichonephila > Trichonephila clavata. The sequence goes on from BMAO01038125.1 coordinate 48,801, forward strand.
ACAAAGAGCGGCGTTTTACACGAAGAGGACACGAAGCCGGTGAATTTTCAATGAAAAAGGTAGCTTTTATATAGAGCGGCAACCGGAACTTTCAAAATTCAAATGATTTACGTGGACCGATATTGTGATTGGTGGAAATATATCGTACGAGTATGTCTTATGTAATCTTACTTAAATACATTGAGATTTTAATTGATAAGTTACGATTATATTCCATTGGGCGGGTAAGCTACAGTTAATTATTTACGCTAGAATCCTGAAGGGTTAGTACCATCACAAATTAAAATGTTAATTTCGATGCAATTAAAGTAAGTTATTGCATATATATATATGTGTGTGTGTGTGTGCGTGCGTGCGTGCGTGCATGTTCGCTATCATGCTCGTGTGTGTGTATTATAAATAAATTTCAGAACTAGAATCTTTCCGCAAACGAGTTTGTGAAAAGAACATTAAAACCGCTTATTTACCCTAACATACATAAGAAACTACGAGGAGAATCCTAGACACCACTAAAGTCTCGCCCCGTTAAAAAATACTTTTATTTCTTTTGTATGCATACATTACTTTCCTCTTTTGTTTTTGTAAACATTTGTTTATAAAACGCAATTTATATTCAAGTTAAATCTCAATGGTCTGCAATTTTCCAGACAGTCTAAGAGTTCATAAAGATAGTAATTTTTAGTCCGTGCGTCTCACAAACCATAAAAGTTCCCAGATAAATATTTCTTAAAATGAAATGGGGTGTGTTTACAATGCCGTAGTCTCATAAAGAGGGCTGCGTGAGTGTGATAAAAATAAGGATTTGTGTGACGGATCCATCTCGGAGTTATGTAGCTGTCCAAAAGAGACAAGAAATATTCTAAGAAAGCTTTGAGATCAAAGCATAAACATTCATTCTTATAGGAAAGAGTAGTTTTCTACCACTGTTATGCATGTTAGATTATATTATAAATTTGTAATGGAACTTGAAAACAATACCTACAAAAATGTGTCCAACTGCGTTCTTATTTAAATTAAGCGACGGATTTTATTTTTGAGGGAAATGGGGGAGGGGTAATAGTAGGAAAATATTCCAATACAATATTTTTTTCTTTTTCTCTCCTTCATTTTCTTGAAATTGCAAATCAGTAAAATTTTTGTACAGTACTTTGCTGCTTTTATTTTTCATGGAAAGCAAAAGGAATTAAAATAAATAAAAAAATAACAAAAAGTAGAATTTTAATATTTTAGGGGGAATTTTGAAGTACAAACAAAAGAATTTTTAAAACAGAGAATTTACATTATTTATTTTTATGAAATGATGTTTTAACTTTAAGTTGAGGTAAACTTACTATCACATTCCACAATTGGCTAAAATAATTATTTGTCTTAAGAAATGAGTTTAATTATATGTTAGTACATATAATAATTTTTCAATTACCAAGAGAATTCTATTCCATGGAGCAGAGTCGAAAAACTTATTATTCTGTATTAGAATAAAAAGTCTAAATGTTTAAGTATAGTTAAGAACTGTTAATGAATTAAAAGATTAACATAATTACAATTTTTGGTGCTTACATTTTACTTCAACCGTATTGGCAACATTATATGAAATGAAGCACAAGGTTGCCTATTCAGCTCATATGAAATCGAAGTTGCCAGCTTGGCGAGCTATCTTCTACGTTGGCATTGTTGTGATAGTACATAAGTAGCCATTTTTACTCCGCTTAAGATTTAGTCAAATATTAATCCTAAAATAAAAATCACATCCAAATATGAAAAGATGATTCCAACCTTGTAGATATTAAATGTTGCAATAGTAATATAAAAAAGAATTTAATTAACAAATATTTTTAAAAAAATATGAAGCACATATTAATGGCTTCTAAAAATTGTATATGTTGATTAATGGCGGAAGAATATTACGATAAATGATAGCATGAAATATGATTTTTTTAGCTATAATTATTCTAAAACATTTTAAAATATAAATATAAGATCAAACGATAATAAGACTAATTAGTATAAGTAAAAAGTAATAATTACATTATTTCCAAATTGATGATTGTTGTTAAAAATATTCTTAACTAAATCGTGCTATAGACATAGTTTTAATTGTCATGGCGTATTAAAAATTAAAAGAAGTAAAAACTGGGGAAAAAATCGTTTGCTTAAACAACATGAATTAAAAAAAGCCGAAATAAAACACATGGTTTTTCCGGCAAGTTTATTCTGGATTTATGTATAGTATTTTTTCAAGTTACAATATTTTTCATAAAACATTTCAAGAATTTTTTTATTTTGAATTCCTTTATTATAACTAAATAATTTTTTTTTAGTCATGTTTTCCAAAATGCAATTTAAATTTTATTTAGAGTCCATATGAATTTCTCAAACTGGCTGAGATTATTGTATAATAAATGAAATCATACGGGAATTTCGAATTGTTTTTTAAATAATTGTCTTGGAAATATTACAATTAATAGGTGAATTCAGGAATTTTTTTTTAAAAAAAAACCTACTATAAAATTCAATTTGGAAAATATATCAGAAGATTTGTATCCGTCTAAAAGAAAGTAACTATATGAAAATATTTTTTAAAAAAATTACTTTAAGAATATTTAAACCTTTTTTAACCAAATGTATTTTGACAAAATCATGTGATAATCCATTCAAGATGGAAATTCAAGTTGTCTTAAATATTTTTAGCCCTTTGTCATGAAATTAAAATAATTATTCCTGGAGAAAAAGAAATGGAATGAAAATCACAAACGATGGAATAAAATGGCTACCCTACCTTTGATATATTTCGACTTCTATATATATATATATATAAAAATTGTACATTTTGACGTATTATTTTGGTTCCTCATAAAAATGAATTGTTACTCATTTTATTATGCTGTTTTTACTGTCAGTACAATAAATAACAAATTTTAAAATATTAGATCAAGCTCTTTTCTTTTGTATTTTTAAGTAGTACAAATTATGAGCAGAAAAATATAAACGTAAATTAAATTTACTTTTAGTTCCCTGTAAGATATTTAAAAAAGTATTTTTATTTTACAGTTTTGATATTATTAATATTTATTTTAAACCAAGGAATTAATATTGTTTTTAAAACCCATGATTGAAAATGTGATCTTATTTTATAATTGTCCTAAAATCTAATACATATATTGCGGCTTGGTTTCTTAAAGTATATTAACAATATGTAAAAATTTATTATTCTAGAGATAGATATACATTCAATCAATTCTAAAACTATTCTTGATAGTCACGTGAGTTCTCATTTTAAAAATTCATAAAAATATTTCTAAAAATATGAGTATTGATTACAATATAAAATGGAAAGATCATCTCTTAAAAAATAAAAATAACAAGTTAAGTTTGATGCTTGTATATAGCATTTAAACTAGGATTGAATTAATAATGAATTTTTAATAAATAGCTTTAAAACCAACATCTTAATTTTAAAATACAACGATACGTATATAAAATGAAAGAGTAACTTGTAAGAAATAGTGCTATGCATGACAGAATTTTTAATGCATATATTTCACAAAACTTTTGCTCATAACCATAAAATCTTTGAACGAGAATACTTGAAAAGAGTGGCTTCTTCTGCATAAAAAGGTATTAGTTCTTATGTATCCTTAAAGAATCAAAATTGATATTTTTTTATTTGATGAAAAGTATATAAAGACGCATAAACTTACTAACTAAAAAAAGAACTTGTATTAAAAATAATACTAAGACATTTTAAAGATATTTTTGTTTTTATCAAGAAGACATATGAAAATACAGAATTAAATTAATATGTAATGTTTAATGTTTCTAACGAAAAGCGCGAAAAATTCTTAATTTTTTCGGAGTAACTGAATATTGATATTTCTAATGCAATTATTTATATTTTAAAAAAAATATTTGCGCTTACTAAATTTTTTAATTAAGAGAAACTAAAGTAAATCTAGTTACGGGAGTTAAACCTTGCATTCAAATCAGAAACTTATTTACATTCCTAGACCATAATTTTATTCTTTTATTTAAATCAGTCTAGCTCTAGTCTGAAATATAAGTATACTGTTTAAGTACGGAAGATTCTGAGAAAGTTTTCTGCACAAGACTTTTGCAGTAGATAATTTTTAAAATATTGCAAAATGTTTTGAGTGATTTCATAGCAGTAGTTTCTCAGAAGTAATAAGCTTCTATAAAATTCCTTCGAAATTCCAATTTAAAAAGTATCCTACTATCAGGAATTGAATTAAATTAAAAAATTTTATTCCAAATACTTCATGAATCGTTTGGTGGTTTAATCAATTACGAATGGTTTCCGATTTGAATTGGTACGAAATAAAGGTGTTTTAAGATATGTGACTACCCAAAATTCGTCGTTTTGAGGAAAATTTTCGAAATTGATTTTATGCTTTTATTTTATAGTCCATACATTAAAGATTCAAAAAAGACTCTAGTTTTATTTTCACGGTATTTAGAAGCAAAGTTATAGCATAATTAGTAAACCGGAAATGGAGCTTACAAAACCGAAAGTACATCCCTACTCAAAATATTTGTAAGATATTGAATTGAAATTTTCAGAACATGTTTTATTTTGTTATATCTGTGTTATGAATCAAAATCTAAACTCTGTGTATATATTTATGTATTTTATTGCATTTTTATGAAAATGATCATTAGTTTTTTTAAAAAATCTTGGTTTTGCATAAAATTTGGCATAATTAAAAAACTTTCAAAAGTATTACAATTTTTTTTTATTCCTAACACTTATAAAGATGTCATTTACGTACTGTATAAATATTATTTGAATACATTCATTAAAATTTTCTAAAAATGCAATTTTTCATCAAAATTTCACTAATAATGACAATTGTTATTGTCTGTAAAACTCTCCAGAAAACAGCAAAAGTTGGAAAAAAAGTCAAAATTAGTTAAACATGAAGCTAAAGAGATCTTGACCCATAAATATGGTGAGTTTAAAAAATGTACAATTAGTAGAAAATTTTTTATACCATATTAAAATCTTTAAATGCATTTTCTGAGAAACTATGTTTTTCAATTTTTAGCTTCACGGTAAAGTTCACTACAGGATTGCTTTTTAAGATATTGAATTGAAATTTTCAGAAAATGTTTTATTTAGTTTTTTCTCCAGTCTAGACTATAATCTAATCTCTGTGTATATATATTTATGTATTTTATTGCACTTTTTGTGAGAAAATAACATTAATTTTTGTAAAAAATTGAGTTCTCGCATAAAAAATGACATATTTTAAAAACTTTTCAAAAGTATCACAAATTTTATAGTTATAAGCACAGATAATGAATTATTTTATGTATTGCATAAATATTATTCGAATATAATAATTAGAATTTTCAATACAAACCTAACCGTAACTGCAATTTTTCACTAAAATTTCACTCAAAATTCCCAATATATCGAAAATTATTTTAGTTTTTGTAGAAATTGTACTTAAATTCTTAGTTTTATGCTCCATTTCAAATATAAAAATGTTTATTTAGTTGAAAATTTATATATTTCAAAAAAAGTGCTCCGAAGGTAGTCACATACCTTAATGATTAATATGCATAAAATTAATTGGTACAGACAAAAATAAAATAAAATTTAAGTCGAAAAATAAAGTTTGAAATATTTTTATTTGCTTACAGAACTAATTTGATATCGTAGTGTTACGTTCCAAGTAACGCTGGTTGACAAGTACTATGGAATCCAAAATGGCGGTTGAGCTATAACAAATTGTCAGGAAAATTATTTTAAAAAACTACTTTTTCCTGACGAAAGTTTTTGAAATGCTGAAATAGCCCAAAATTTGAACGAAATAATTAAACATTTACTTACTTTGTTGTAGAGAACAGTATAAAAATAAGATGAATACCGGAATTTAAATAAATAGAATATGAAGATTTAGAAATGCTAGAAAAAGAAGTAAAAATAAGACAAAATGCATGGTTTCAAAGGATGAATTTTTTTTAAAGAAAAATAATTAAAATTTCAAAAAAAAAAAAAATTACAATCAGGAAAAATAATTATTATTGGTTGAGAAATGTTAAGAAAGGTTTTGAATTCGATTCCTCGATTTGTCAGATTTTATGACATCCGAAATCAACGAAAACTTAATTACAAAAGACAAAAAAAAGTCATTAATTTTAGAAATCAAATTAGATTAAAAGTGTGAATTTGGAACTTCTTTTAGTCTCTAATAATTAAAGGCATAGCCCTAATATTCTTTTTTGAAAAATATACTGGTACTCACCAGTGATATTAGAAATACCCATATTTGAAAATAATACAAAATATAACAGAAGATTGAAGTTTTAAGAATAAATGCAATGAAAAAAAATTGAATCAAAATTGTCTAAAATTAACAGGGTTACCACGAAAAACAATTTCATGTAAAATACGTCATTCCCATAGCACACACACACACACACAACAACATTACCACACGATCAAAATTCCTTATAGTAACTATATTCATATTGTAATGTTATATATATATATATATATCTTCCATCTTGGCGAACATAAACTACAACCTGGTGCTTAGATCTCCGATATCAAATTAGTACCACTTACTTTTACTTGTAGTCCTCTACAAAATAACATTTCTTTTATTAGCCATTTATATGCATGGAAACAAAGTCAGAAAATTTAACTTTAGAAACTGTTCTGTGAGATATATTGCATTAAATGTAGAAATATTTTAGAAGTTAAAACACACACACACACATATTAAGTATTTGCCAATCATACTTGTACAACTTACGTGCGAGATATTAGAATCTTACCTTCGGATTGAATCGAATAACTTTGGTTATATTTTCCTATTTGTGCATTCGTGAGTGTGTATATGTGAGACTGAAAAAAGAAACAAAAATTAAGATACCTGACTATCTTCGTAATTATGATTTTGTAAAGACTTATAAATGCATAATTGTTTTGATATGTGTTAGCACTTGGATTATAATAAACATATAAAATTAGATAAAAATATTATGACAGTAAAAAATATTACCAAGTTTTAAAATACTGTTTTTTGACAAAAAATGGAGGAAAAATGACATATTTAGAACTTTCTTCTTTTACTGAAAATGCGTCTATAACACAGCAATTTTGCCTCAATATACAAGGGGTGATCAAATGAAAAGTAACGAAACGACACGGTGGGTACAAATATAGACTTTATTCAAAATATACACCGTAGGCCAGAGCACAACGATCCCACTGTGAACAAGCCACAGGATTCCTTGTTCCCAGAATTCCTGTGGCTGTGACGAGACCCAGACCTTCACAGTGTCCTTGAGTACGTCGTCCGAGTTGAAGCGCTTTCCTTTCAGGTGTTTCTTCAGTGGACCAAACACATGGAAATCGCAGGGTGACATGTCCGGACTGTAGGACGGATGGTCCAACGTCTCCCATTGGAACTTGTCCAGTTCTATTTGTGTGACTCTGGAGACGTGTGTACGCGCGTTATCATGGAGCAGAACCACACCCTCCGTGAGCAGCCTCGGTCTTTTGTTCTTGATGGACCTGCGTAGGCGTTGGAGTGTCTCACAGTACACATCGGAGTTAATGCTTTTTCTGTGCTCGAGTAATTCTGTGCTCGCATCATTTGGACGCCGCTTTTTATAAGAGCCTTTGCTCTCTCCTGCGCATGCGGGCACCCGCGCATGATCCGATCCCAGTCAGAGTCTCCAATGGCATCCCGAGATGTCTCGCTACATTCTCCCTTGGCGGAATATGCAAATATTTAACTGTTTCATTTTTATGTCGTTTCGTACCTTTTCATTTGATCACCCCTTGTAGTTAAGACAGGTACTGAGCCCGAACAAAGATTATTGAAATACATAAATTAGAGAGGATGTATTGATACGTATTTTAATATTTCAGAGAGTAGATAATTTTTTTACAAAAAACATTGGGTTTTATTTCAACTGATAGTAAGTCCGAAAATAATGTTAATTCTCATAAACCTTAGTTCAGGCTCAGTAGATGAGCCTTAGAAATGAATTGTAAACATATTATTATTGATGGTCACCTTAACTTTCTGACTAATAAAAGATGCAAAAGGATGAATCATGCACTGATCTGTCAATGTTTTAATGATTGATTAATGTGTTTAAATGTATACAGGATATTGCCGAATTCATTCAGAGGTATGATAGTAGGCAGCGTGGGGACAACAACTCACCACAAAACATGGGATCGCAAACCCCTTTTAGCTGGTGAAAATCCCCCTCAGGAGAATGATGAGCTAGACGAGAGGAGTGGTCAAACGGATGCGGGAGGTAGGAGGGCCATGGTAAGGCTGAAGAAACTGTCACTAGTGCAAATTTCCCACTCATCTAGGGAGAATAAAAGGGGGAGTACCGACCACTGTGCCGAACATGTGGGGGACACCAGCACATTTTTCGATTGCGGAGCGTAACCACCTCTCTTCTACATATCTCGGAAGGTAGACTGGGTGAGGTGGACTTGCTGCTTGGCCTCCAAGCTCCAAATTCTTTTTTATATGAGTTACCAATGGCTACAATGTATGATCTCACGGCACAAATCACAATTGGCCTGAACGCGTCCGACAATCCTTCGTCTGTCGGCTGTGTCGTCTATGCTATGACCTACGGGGCCACAACTTCGAACGACTCCATAACAAATGCTTGCTGTTGCGTTTCTGATGTCGGAGGGTGATGAGGATTTTCCATATTGTAAACATTTTTACGTCTAATAAATGCATTTCTTATCTCTTGTTGACTCTTTTCATTCCTCTCAACATCATGCACTTCATAACTGTTTTCGTGGTTTACTCCGACTAAATGGGGTTTGCGATCCCATGTTTTATGTTAATTTGCCGTCCCCATGCTACCAACTATCACCCCTCTGAATCTATCAATCGAATTCGACAGCACCCTGTTTGTGGAAAATTATAACTACACTCATGTCCATAAATTAAAAATAATGAAGTTCAGGCAAAGAAAGATACAGAAGCAAAACAAATTTGACTTATTTGTAAAGTCTATTTATTAAACAAAAGGTAAGGAGCAAAAAAGATGCTATAGGTTTGACATAATTAATAAAAATTGCGATTTTTACTCCCTGGAGCAAATTAAAAAAAAACAACATATTTTCAAAAAACAGTATAACATGGTTAGTATGATGGTTAATACGGAGTATGTCTCCCGAACGATACAATACAGGCCTTACAACGCCTACGCATGCTGATTATCAAATTATCAATCTGATCTCTTGGGGAATATTACACCACTCATCAAGCAATGACCTCCGAGGTTCCGGTAGAAAGGTGGGAGGGGACTGACGGGCTGCAATTCGTCGGCCAAGCATATCCCACACATGCTCTATTGGATTCAAGTCCGGTGAGTATGCTGGCCAATCCATACAGGTGATATTCTCCGATTGAAGGCATTCGTCTACAATGTTTGCACGGTGAGGACGGGCGTTGTCATCCATAAACAGAAATTCAGCACCCATGGCACCCGAAACAAACGTACAGTGGTGGCAAAAAGTCCTGAACACACTCATTTTTTAGCTTAATTTTTGTGTTTGACTTCATTTTTCGTTGTGAAATTATCGCACTATCTTAAATATTGTTATTGATTTTAATGTATTTTTTATGCTGATTTTAAATCTACTACTAGTTTCTTAATGACTAAAATATTTTTTGCAGTAAAGCTGCCTGAACACAATAATGTGAAATATGGGCAGAATAAAACAATATAGAATAACATAATATACAAAGAAAAATAACACAAAAATTGACAAATACGGTATATTTAATAAGCATTTTGAAAATTACATTGTTGTCACATGTTAGAAAATCAATATTTTATGGGCCAGCCGTTTGCTTTAATTACGGCTCTACATCTTTTTGGCATGGAATGCACCAATTTCAAAAGAAGATCTTTCGTGACAATATGGCTGAAATAAAGTATTAGAGCTTCAATTAATTCACGTTTGTTTGAAGGTTTTTTCTTTGAAATTTCATAACCAATTTTAAACCATAAGTTCTCTATTGGATTAAGGTCCGGAGACTGTCCTGGCCAGTTCATTCTATTCACAGTATGGTCTTTCAACCATTTCTGGACTACCTTTGCACGATGACAAGGGGCGTTATCGTCCGGAAAAATCCATGACTGATTCCCAAAAAGATCTCTCGCAGTTGGTAGCAATTTATTTTGAAGTATTTCAATGTAATCCATGGCTTTCACTGTTCCGCTAACGAAGTGAAGTCTTCCAACACCATGAGAAGACATGCAACCCCATACCATCACTTTTGTCGGGTACTTTACTGTGGGCGTCAGACACTGAGGGCTGAATTCCTCATGAGTGCGTCGTCTTACATAGGCACTACTTTGGTTGCCAGAAATACAATACTGACTCCTCGTCACTAAATATTACCTTTTCTCAGTCTTTAATATTCCATAATGAATGTTCCCTTGCCCACGTCAATCGCCTCTTGTGTTGAAATTCAGCCAGTAATGGATTTGGGTGCGCTTTACAGCCTCGAAACCCAATTTCCAGCAGTTTTCCTCTAACAGTTCTTGGGCACACACTCACATTTGATGTCATCCATTGTTTCAAAATTTGCGAGGAATTAAGCTTTCTGTTTGAAAGTGAAATTCTGCGCAATAACCTGTCTTCACTTAAAGATGTTTCTCTTGGTTGTCCTGATCACCCCTGTCCGCAATAAAATTTGTTTCAGAAAATCTTTTCAAAGTTCTCACAACAGTAGAAAGGTCACATGGTACTTTAGCAGCTTTAATATTTTCCTTCAACCATATTGTCACGAAAGATCTTCTTTTGAAATTGGTGCATTCCATGCCAAAAAGATGTAGAGCCGTAATTAAAGCAAACGGCTGGCCCATGAAATATTGATTTTCTAACATGTGACAACAATGTAATTTTCAAAATGCTTATTAAATATTCCGTATTTGTCAATTTTTGTGTTATTTTTCTTTGTATATTATGTTATTCTATATTGTTTTATTCTGCCCATATTTCACATTATTGTGTTCAGGCAGCTTTACTACAAAAAATAATTTAGTCATTAAGAAACTAGTAGTAGATTTAAAATCAGCATAAAAATACATTAAAATCAATAACAATATTTAAGATAGTGCGATAATTTCACAACGAAAAATGAAGTCACACAAAAATTACGCTAAAAAATGAGTGTGTTCAGGACTTTTTGCCACCACTGTACATGTTGTTCCAGAATGACATCCCGATAGAGGTGGCCTGTCATCATTACACTCTGAACATGCAGGTCAGTTCTGGAACCAAGAATAATTTCTCCCCAAACGAGCCATACTGCACCACCGTAACGGTGTCGTTTAATGGTGTTCTCTTGGTGGTAACGGGTACCTGGCGCTCTCCATATGAAAGTCCGGCGAGAATCAAACTGCAAACTAAACCCGGACTCGTCGGAAAGCATCACACAAGACCACTGTTGCGGTGTCCACTATGCATGCTCTCTACTTCAGGTTAATCGCAGGCGACAGTGAGTTGCGTTAAGGTGAATACATCTGACATGCCTACGAGCATATCGACCAATTTGCCCTAAGCGTCTGTACACGGTCTGCCTTGAAACTGTCATACCGGTAGCTGAAGAGAGCTGACGAGATAGGTCTGATGTTGTACTCCGTCTGTTTCTTTTGGCAGTAACTGCCAAATACCGGTCCTCATTCGGCGTTGTAACTCGGGGGTGACCTGTGCTGTAACATCTACTCACATTACCATCATCTTGGAATCGTTGCCAAAGCCTGGCGATGACACTTAGGGCAATTCCAAGTTCCTAGGATACTTCTAGCTGGGTACGTCCCCATGCCAGTCGTCCGATAATTCTACCACGTAAAAAATCATCCAAATGCTTCCTTTGTGCCATAACTATGCGGTTATTGCACTGAAAGGCTTTTAAAGCGCTTGTGAACAATTTTACTTCTTTGCTACCGTTCCTTTTATACCCCTCTCTTACACTCTCCTCATTGTGACATACTATCCGCGCCATCGGGTGGTTTTCTGTACTTTGCATATTCTTCTTCACGATGTGTGTGATAATTCTACAGGTGAAATTTTTATTTTAGAGTTCAATTTCTGTGTGATACTGAATTATCCTTAATTTATGGACATGAGTGTATTTCAATTTTTTAGCACAGTTAAAATTTGTTCTATAATACCTTTCTTTACTCAATGAACTAAATAAACATAAAACATAGTAAAAACTACTTTTATTGAATATAGTGTGTTATGGTCATTTAGCATAATACTGTACGTTTTTGAGGTCAGCTATCTGTTAGCTAACTTAATGTTAAATGTCAGTAATAAGATCTATGGGTAGAATGTCTTTAAAAGGTTCTAGAGAAATTTATATATTCCAAATTGTGAAGTAAATATTTTCTTATCACTTGAATAAGAACACTAGAAAAACATGTTGATTTTAGTTTCATTAAATTCTTATTTATAAATTCTATGGTTAATTTTTTGAACAAATGATAAGCATGAAATTTAAGTGATTTCTGAATGTCCTTATGATTTTTAAAAATATTTCCATTTGAAGTATTAAAATTATAACTTAACTATTTATCTCTCTTTCTTTCTCTCCTTCTCTCTCATATAGTCTCTTTCTCCATCTTCCTCTTCTCTCCTCCTCTCTCATATACTCTCTTCCTCCCTCTGCTTCTCCTCTCTCAAATACTCTCTCTCATACTCAATCTCACCCCCTCTCTATCTGTCTCCCTCTTTTCTCCTCTTTCTAATTTGTGGCCTCTCTTTATTTGTATGTCTATGCATATATGCACACATAAAGTGAGAGATATGATAAAATTTCTTTTTTGTATCTGTATTACTATATAAAATACCAATATACATTATGTTATTCACTTAATTTACATGTTAATACCATTCACAGTGCATTGTTGTAATAAAAATAATAATTAAAATGTTATAGACATTTGAAACGGTTTACAAGAAAATAAATTAAATGTAAAAAAACTTTTTTAAGAACAAGCTTTTATTTAAACGCGCTAAAAAGAATAAAATAAGCTTTTCCTTTAAAACTTTTTTTACTATCAACTTATAACGTCATTACACAATTTATATGATATAAAAGCTTGTCGCTAGATTTACCTGTGTAGATAAACAAGTAAAATAAATAACTTGACCTGATGATTTTGGTTTTTAAAAATTCAAACTAAGTAAATATGAGTACTTAAATATTGTGACAAGCTTTTATATCATATAAATTGTGTAATGACGTTATAAGTTGATAGTAAAAAAAGTTTTAAAGGAAAAGCTTATTTTATTCTTTTTAGCGCGTTTAAATAAAAGCTTGTTCTTAAAAAAGTTTTTTTACATTTAATTTATTTTTTACTTTTTAGTTATCGCTGGACAGGTTTCTCAGCCTGTTCAACTCATTGAACGCTGGTTCGCCATCCCTGGTTTAGCTGAATTAAATCTCGCAAAATGGTATTAGACTAAAAACACAATTTTTTTAAATCCGTAATTTTTAAGCAATTTTTTCAATCTTCATGCAGATTTTGGCTAACATTGTTCTACACACGAAAAAAAAGGTTTAGTGAGATTATCTTCATAAATGACAAAGTTATTAAATGTTTAATTAAAATTTTGACTATTTTTGAAAAACTTAAAGAATATATTATTTATTTGAAATATTTTGAAGATAAGGGATGTATTTCTCTAACATATTAGAAGAAAATTTTAATTGTTTATTAAAAACTTCAAAAGGCATTTAAATATTTGTATTAATCAATAAAATGCTTAAGACTAAAAACGCATTTTGTAATCAAAAAAGAAAGTTTTATCAAATAATGATAATTTTTTGCTGGACATTGAATATCTTCTACGTAAGAATTTTTTTTTTTAATTGCTCAGAACATCTTTAGAAACTTGATTTTGAAAAAATCAATAATTAAATTCAAATAAAATTAACAGATTCTACTTGTAATTAAATTTAAGGACACATGTCGTAGTGTGTGTTTAGATTACTGTGATAAAATGAGGTATATTTAAATTACTCGTAGGCTTAAAATTAGAAAATTTCTTTAAAAAATTACATCATTTTATTGTAAGATTATTTTTTTTAATCGAAAATATATTGCATTTCTATATAATATTTTTCTCTTATTGTTTTCCTAGCGGATTCCTTTTTGATGGGTAAGATACATTAAAAAAATGATCTTTCCGATTCTGTAATTATTTTTGTCTGAGTTTCATAGATTAAAGTTAGATAAATTATTTAAAGAATTTCTTCAATACTCCATCTCAGTTTAACTTGGCAGCGTTGAAAAAGGTATACAATGTACCAATCTACTTGAAAAATAGCTCTACTTTTTTGTTTTGAATTTAAATCCAAGGAAATAGGTAGAAATTTGTAAAAAAAATGCATACTTTGTAGAAATTAGATTGTTTTTACGTTGTAGAAATGTAATTATTTTTTAGACAAAGTTAATTAATACTGTCAATAGCGCAACGTTATTAAATTCCAGTTTGGCTGAAAACCGATTTTCGACGCCAACTTTTGTCATTGTTGTAACAATAAAATTATTACACAACAATGCAGATATATCCAAGTTGGCGCCCAAAACTAGTTTAACGTTTTTAATTAATATCTTTTTAATTAATTGCAATATCGGAATATAAATGGTCAAAACATGCATTGTCATCCAAACTAAACGTGTATACAAAATTTCAGCTCAATGGGAGGAAGATATCAGCTTCAAAATTGAGTTGCAAGATTCCACCCGAACAAATTACATACATACATACATACATACATTGTAAGTTAAATAAAAGCTTTTAAAAAGAGTAAAGTCCTTGGAACTAACTTTCAATAAAATATTTTGGATGCAAATTTTCACTTATTTAATTTTAAAAAACCTGCCTTAGGAATATTACAAAACATTATTATGAAGCTTTAAACATTATATGCTTAAAAATATATTAGAATTATATTAAATACATTTTTTTTAGTTTTAATTAAATAATTTAAAATTGGGCGTCACTTCTTATGAAAATGTTTCGTATACAAAGTTATTACTTTCACTAGAACTAAAATTGAGCGATAATAATTGAAACTTATTAATGTTTTAATATTACTGGCATGCTTCCTTAATTTAAAATGGAAATTTCTTGTATCATATTAAATTAATCACCCATTAATATGATGTGCTACGATTTTCGAAATAAATATTACTGTGTGAAGTTTTGATTAATTTCTTAATGTAGATTATATAACATTTCTCCTCTCGTAAGAGCAGGTATCAAAAAAGAACATACTGCCTCCATTAAACTTAACCTAATTACCTCAATCCAATGAAAATATAATTTTGCGAAGTATATCGATATAATCTCAAATTATTCCCCGCTTCATTATAATTAATCTCTGTTTTAATTACTTTTCTCTCACATTAATTGCCCTTCTGAATCAGTAATTAGGAATTTGATATTTTCCCAACATATTTTCACAGTATGGTGTTCTAATTATTTGATGTATAGCCGCGAAATTGTAGTACATTGATATTAACTTACTTGATACATCTTAAACACAAATTTGAACCACACAAACAACAACATATATTTAATGTACAAGTGTTTAAGTATTTACTGTATTGTGATATCTACTTTATTAATCACATCAATTTGGAGGTATGATTATACTCTGTTCAGTCGATTTTATTTGTTATTACAAACCCATTTTTATTTCAGAAATATGTTTTTGTTAATATGTGCGTAACTGAAGTAAACAATTTAACTAAAACCTTTAATGGCGTGCTTTGATCCGGCACAAGGGGTAATTTCATATTATGAGCTCTGTACTATTTTTAAATTTCTACCATTAGCTCACTTTCACCATATATATATATATATATATATATATATATATATATCTTGTTCAAATTTTCAGTCGTTAATAAAATACTTCCTTTCATTCAATCAAGTTCAAATACATTTTTTAAACTTGTAGGAATGACACTTCATGCGTGTGTAAATACAGTTTTTTAAATATTAATTCCTTAATTACCGATTAGTTAATTAAATTAATTACCGGTTTTCGACGCCAACTTAGATTCGCCTCCATTGTTGTAAGCAAGGTAGCTCGTAAACCAATGACAAAGGCGTCGAAAACTTGTTTTTCAGCCAAATTAGCCAAACCAGGTGTGCATTGTTACAACCATGCTGACTAATCATTCTCTTTTTTAAATCTTACTATTAGTTCATTCTCTCCCGAAACATATGTATATATATATTAAATATATATATCTTGTTCAAATTTTCAATCTTTAATAAAATAATTTCTTTTCATCAATTGAACGGAATTGACTTTTTTTATATTGCTTGTTATAGAGAAATAGCCACAATACTAATATAGATTTTGCGTGAAATTTTATTTGGATTGAGATGACATAGGCATTTACTTGCGTTTTTAATTATTTATTGCTTTTTTAAACTCTAATGTTTTTGATTCAGATCCTTTAATTATTCTGTTTATCCCAAAAGTCGTTACTACTACTCTAGAATCACTCAAATAAAGAACCAAAATAATATTAGCTTTCTTGATTTTGAAAATTTTAAAATAATGCAAACTCTTTTTATAAGATTAAAGCTTTATTATGTTTTTTAAAGTTTAAATATATGGAAAGGCAGCACTTGAACCCGCTTCGTATATTACGCTGAACATAAAGTTCTTTTTTTAAAAAAATTGAATGTCTTCAGCATTTATTTCATAAATTTTAAATATGTCTGTCTCTCAATTATATATTTTTGTTAAATAAAGTTAATTGGAAAATAACATTAATTAACGCATACAGTATAAAGGGTGTTTTTTATTTGTCTCTTACAATTATAAATAAAAGCATTTGAAGTGTGGATGATTTGCACAACCGATATCTATGTGAGTTTAAAAAATATACAGATAATTATCACAGGTTAAGCTACTTACATTAAAATCAGCAATATAACAATAAACGTCTTTGTTCAATCCTATCCAATATAAAATGTTAAACATACACTAGTTTACTGTTTATATCTTTATTTACAGTTATAATTTAAAAAATATTATGTATCTTATAACTTATACACAGTAATAATTCACTTGCTACGATATCCATGAAAATTTAATTTTGGTCCTAACTGAAAACAAGTCTACTCGTAACTCTTCAAACATCTTATTAACCTAATTTACATTCTTAAAATAACTTGATTTTTTCCCCAAAACCATTAAAGATGTATTGTCCATTTAGCTATGGCAACTTCTATAACAAAACCGTTTACAGTTCTCTTCTTAAAAGTTAAATATAGTCCACTCCACTACCCCCAGATTTAAAACAATTTCCTTTTACTGGAAACCGCGAAAACTCGACTAAATTCCCGACATCTCAATATCAGAATTACTTCCAAAAAACTAAATGCGTATTGAGGAAATGTTGAGACTTACACAGGTTGAAAGAAGCACCTCGAGCAGATTTTATAGTGTAGGCCCTGCATTTTGTATCCTGTCGAACAGAAAGGGTGAAAAGAAAAAAGAAAGCAGGGCTCTTTTGAGTAGAAAATTGATGTCTACTCTACAGGGAATCTGTTAGAATTTAAAAGACGTCTAGAAAACTAGATATTCTTAAATCTCTTTGCAGACGTCCTGGAAGTAATATTTTGCTAAAACTTTCTGGCGATGGCAATCCGCTTTCAGCATTTTTAGATGGCCCAAAGCCATCTAAATTCAAAAAAGTCGAATTCTAGAATGTAAACAAGTACCGATGAAGAACTGGCTTTCATGATGGAGGCGTATTTTAGAACGATTCCTCTTGGAAGTTGGTTGGTTATAGAGCCATGGATTTGGTAATATGGTTTCTGTATTTCTATTTCTATCTAGAGCATTGATTCTAAACATTTTTTTGTTGCAGTACTCTGTTAACAATTTCAAAATTTGGCGGCAAGCTAACAAAAAAGTTTAAAAGAGTTTTACTTATCTGTATAAAAAAATGTTAAGTAGTTAGTGATAATAATTTCCAGTGTTATAAATAAAATAATATGTACGACAAAGACAACAAAATGTTTATCGAGTAATTAAATACAAATTAACTATAAGTATACCTTTAATGCAAAATTTGAGCTTGATGATTTTTGATAATTTCGTTTATATTTGGTTGTAAAAATGATGCACTCTCAATTCTTCATCCACATTCAAATGTCCGATCTTTCTTTCGTTTTTTTTTTAAGGCTGAAAATCCGAATTTGCACAAATACGATGTAGAGAATTGTAGCAATATTTTAAAACTTAGGTCTATCATGAGATAATCACCTTTAATTTTAATCCGCAATGAATTAAATGACTTTTTCGAACGTTTCGAAATTAAATCTCGATTCTTACAAAGCGAAATTAGCTTTTCCTATTCAATCAAAGTTAATTCATATTCAGATATATCCAATATCACAAATGTACTGATTACGAGCCCAATCTAATTTTTTATTCTCACCAATCAAGAAAGGATAAAAATAAATATACCACGAATATCCTTACTTTGTTACTTTAAAACGGCCGAATGATTCGTTGCCGGATTTCATTTTTTTCTCAGAGTAAAATTTATAATTTTAAGAAAAATGGCGGTAACATTTTCAAATTTGGCGTCAGAAAAAGTACAAGTGGTTGAGGATAACTGATCTAAAACATCTGATAGACTAATGGTTCTTCGTATAGTTTTTTATTGAATTTATCATATTAATTTCATTATTAGATATTATAAATTTGTTGCAATAATGCAAAAATTGTTTCAAGTAGTTTAAAGTGTAATTTCGAAAACAATGTTTTGCATATGTTGAATTTTATACTTAGGTATATATATAAAAAATTAAATTACATAATTGAGTAGAAATTAAACAATTTTTATTATTTCCAATCAATATTAGTTTGTTTTATTTATCTTTTAATAAATTTAAAATGCCTACATTAGTGAACTTTGAAAAAATTAGGTAGAATTCCTCAAATTCTGTGAATTAGTGATGTGTAGTTGAATTCAGTATTTAAAATATAAGCAAATTTTACTTGAAAATAAGAGATTAAAAGTATTTATAATATAAACTTACAAGAAATTTAAAAGAAGTAACTTGCAATGCATTGTCAACCTAAACAATTGGTTTGGAAAAAAATTAGGTAAGTTAAAATATCAAAAACATCTTTATTATGTCAGATTTTCCGTTCTTGTATAAGATAATGCTGTGATAATATATTTTATGTATGTATATATATATATATATATATAATGGGATTTGATAAATTGTATTTCCTATATAATTGTTGTTATAGTTACTTCAAAATCGCCTACATATTACACATTTTTTACAAAAGTAAATTTTACTCTATATAAAATTAACTCTATATTACTCTATATAGAGTTATTTTAACTAAAATTAACTAAAATTACTCTATATAAATAACTAGAAGTAATTTTAAATAGTTTAATTTGGTTACATATTTAATGCATATTTTAATTTATTCTTTTTTTAATAAAAAAACTTAATAAGCTGAAACCTAATTTAAACCTACAAAAAAAAAAACGACATCTTAGTTTTTATATTTGTTATATTTTTACCTAAAAAACAAATTCGTTATTAATCTTATTCATATCTAACTGCATTGCTCGTAAAATTAATATATCATTTGTAATTTTTCGTTTACCTTAATTTTACGATTTGCTTATCTAATGTTTTTTCTTCTAAAATGTTGTTCTTAGAACCATTAAAAGTATCGTAACTACTTGGAAATGCAATCAGCTTTACCTCCTTTAATTAAGCTCTTAATTGCCACTGACGTATATATACGTCTCGCTCCTCCCGTGCGTTAAGGGCTTTGGACAGATATATACGTCTTTCTAAAGTACGATTCCTTGCATTCTGCTTTTCTGTTTTAAAACTAGCCTGACGCCTTTGGAAGACAATAAAATGACAATGACAGTGTTTGTAAAGAATTTACTTATATTTATTAGAAAAATTTGCTTATATCTATGCCTTCCCCCCAATACACCCCACTTCCGCACCTATGTGAAAGATGATGGCACAGGGGAGAGAATAGCATAACTTTTAAAAAGCAGTTAAGAGTTTAATTCAAATTTCAATGCAAGACATATAAAAATGAATCGACATTATAACTTCTATGTATTTGATCTATTCTATGTATTGATCTTTTATGTATTTTGTGATGGAACTATACGCGTTTCTACTAATTTCTTCTTTTCTCTTTAAAACAAAATATTTATTTCAACCAACCTTCTTCGAGAAACCAAACGTGATTTATGTTAATGAGAAATATTATATAAATTCGGTTTTCGCGAGTTGAACGAGAGTGAAGTAAGATGTTAAGTTAAGTGAAGTGAAGTAAAGTGAAGGAAAGGAAGGAAGAGAGTGATCTGTTGACACTGTTGCAAGCTGAAGTTGGTACCTTTGATGTGTGCAAGTAGAAGTGAATTTGAAGTTCGGGAATTAATAAAAGGATTGCAGAGCGTGGATCTATCATCATTTGATCAAGCCGAAGAAAGTACCTGAAGTTTCCCGTTTAAGGATCCGATGCATTAAAGATCCAGGTACTGTACATTTGATTAAGTAGAAGCTGATTATTAGTGTGGGACGTAGTTGTAATTGAGCTTATTTAAGCTATCTTAGATTCAGTTGAGGGTCTGTAATATTATACCCGCGTTAGAGTATCTCACCTCTGCACTCTACCATTGTTTATATACCTTAATTAGAATTGTGTTGTGTCTGTTTTATAATCGTTAATAAGAATCAATAAATCAAATTAGATTGGAATAATGTTTGTGGATTATTTCGTTCCTCCTACACATGTAGCCGGGTTTACAAGAGGGTTCGGATGTAAGGGGTAAGCAGAGGTTACCACAATTTGATTCGATTAATGAACGAAGCCCCTAAAGAAGACTTACCTTTTGAATACTTATTTACATATTCATGAACACTTTACCTTTTATCTGCGCAACTAATTTATCTTTTTTAATTATTTTAGTAATTTTTTTGGAAGTAACAACTGACAGTAAAATCTTTAAAATATTAACAGTTTATTCACAACATTATTTGGTAATTCATGATGAACATCAAATATTTTCTTCTGGAGTTTAACCGAATTGCTTAATCGAGGATGATCTAGGAAGAGTATTCGATGAAAGCAATCTTAAAGAAACAAATGATGATTGTACCACTTTTGAAGAAAAATTTTAATATTTTTGAGTTAAAATATTATTTTACTTGTATAGATAAAATATATCCACCACCATTTCGTCCTTTTATTTGAGTTGTATCCAAACACATAGGGAGAAATTCGAAGTAAAGAATTGAGATAAATGATAGCAACGTAAAGAACGTTTGTTTAGCCAGAAAGAAGGGAAAGTTTTAGGCACAAATTTGAGTCAATCCATTGCCGCAGAACTTCTGTTTTATTTTTGGGAGAGGTCCAGTTCAGTGATAGTGACACCAAAAAGATTAAATCAATTTATATCATCAGTTATCTCTTTTTGAATGGTACAACAGATATGTGATGAAACTCTGTAAAGTTTTCGTATATATATTATATTTTATTGCAATATTTTTTATTTCAAGAAGTTGTCAATTTTTACTTGACAAATATTATGTGTGTACGATTTATTTAAAAAACCACAAGATCAGTTCATTGATTTTGTCCGGAACTTTTCTAATTATTTAATCCCCCCCCCCCGCAATCAATAAGCACTAATACCTATGTCAATATTCTTAAAATATTTCCTCTTTACGTATTGTTTTCAAGATATTAGGTTAAATGAAAGATGACAATAAGTTTCCAAAGGGGAAATCTGAGAAAAATGAAATGAACAATTTGCTTATGCAAAATATACTTATTACAAAATAAATTTATCAATGATTTTTTAAAATATTTTTTAACTTTTAAAATATTAAGCATTATTAAGACTTACGTGATAGGCGATGAAACATAACATTTTCCCAAACGCTGAACTTTATTTTTTGCATGCCTTGATTTATTCATGAACTCGATTACTGAAGGCAGTTATAAGAAGTGAAGAAATGATACATCAAATATAACAGTAAATTCCTAAAGGTGTATATAATCTAACCAAAAATTAGTTAATCGCAAGATTAAATTTAATACAGTTTTTATACCTCTATTCTTCGGCATACTTATGATAATCTATTGATAATTCTTTAAAAGTCTATTTGATTTGTTTTTGAAAAAAGGGCAATTATAAGTTAACATTTATAAATCCTGTCACATTTATATGGATATGGAGGATTCTGTGTTAACGAGTAGGTAACAGAGGATGCAAATTTAAATAAAATTATTATTCAAATAAATCAGAGTTAATAATTAATTCATTATCATTCACTCATTACTGATAGATTGCTAAGAGGTTCTGAGCACTGTTTATTTCATAGAATCTATGTTAATTAATATGGTTAATTAAATAAAAGAAATTTGGGTAAGTAATACGATATCACTGTGTTTAACAAGAATCATTTTGATGCAGCATATTACAGATAATGATAAGGATGAAGGAGGATGCCGAATGTAAAATACAGTTTCTTTTGTTTTCTGATTCCTATGTTGATTCTCCATCAGAAAACTGTATGGAGCAGTGGTCTTTAACTGTGCTGGGTATGCTTAACGTAACCCTGGGGTTTCACAAGACATACCCAGGGGCTCCACGAGTCACAATAATAAATCGGAAAAAATTATAAATGTGTATGCAAAATTGATTCACATTCTGTATGAAATTTATATAGTTACAAGTATCTAAATATCATCCTATTAATTAAAACTGAAAATTTTATTTATATGTAATAACTTTATTTTGCAGCACTCTTTAAACTTTTATTATAATATAATAAAAAATATTAAAGCATGCTACCTTTATATATATTTCCTACTAGATTGCAAATATTCTATTGTTTTTATACTCGTTAGTTAGCTCAATGTCTTGCAAAACTAAATAGTTTTCTAATAGAAAATGTACGTTTTTGCATTTGTGGGGGAAAAAACCTATAAGGAAGGAAAGGAAACAACATATCAACAATCGTATCGATGCTAAAATATAAATTTAAGCCATAACAGCTCCTAAATTTTAGAGTGAAAGATTTTTGCCAAATAATAAGTATTTCTCATACAGCTATAATAAATTTTATTGCCATTCAGAACATGGTGTGTAAAGGATATATATTTATTGACGTGAGTGACTATAAAAACAAATTAAATTTTGAATATGTAGTGTGATTGCATATAATATAGAAAGACCTCGACTGACAAATTGTGTGAAAAAAGCAAGCACATATCTCAGTTATTAAATATAAAGCGCAAGTAGGGAATATTTGGATTACAAATTAAAATTATAGTAAGTAAATTATATTAAAAAATTTGCTTAGAATTTTTAATAATAAATGCAATATTTTTTTTAATATTGTCTCTTTACATAAAGTACTATAACATGTAAATCTACTTTAAATATTCTTTTTTCTATATATTCTGAAGTATGTGTGTGTGTGCATATGGAATGGGGTTTCACAAAAACTCCTTCAAGTTCTAGGGGTTCCGTGAGATGAAAAAGTTTGAACACCAGTGGTACAGTGTTGCAAATTACTCATATGGTAGCGCGAAGACTTTTCTAATTTAGAAACAGAAGTATTTGTATAATTTATGATAGTAAAAATGATTCTAAAATGCATTATTATTTGCTATGAACTAAACTTTTGTGCAAAATAGTCTTTTGATTTCATGCTATTCAAGAAAATATACATGATATTGATTCATTAGTGTAAAGTCCAATACTTTCGGATTGTAAACATGTATTCAACGCATCTCACAAATCTTATTTTGCACCGGTTCAAGGTTATTATAAATCACTTGCTTTTATTTTCAAAGATTGCAAAATATAAATTTGATTGCATTTAAATAATATTTTATCTTTCTAGGAATATTGCAATAAAAAGCCCTAGTTTGAAACATGCAAAAAAAAAACACAAAAAAAAAAACAATGTGCCTTAAAACATGAATTTTTTAAAACTATTTGATTGTTAACACATCGCTAACTTACCCAGTTCTCTCATATTGTGTTTTTTGATTTTTTTTTCATGTTAATTTAATTTGTTTTCTTTTATCTTGTGTATTTTTACTCAAGATAGGAAGCCTGAAGAACGCACTACTTATCACTTCCCTTCTAATGAAATAAGTAAGATAAAAGCTATAGCTACATCTACCTTCGGTTGTTGAATAAACATTTGAGAGAGATAGCAAAAAGAAAGATTTTTAAAACTCTGTCTAAAGATATTAAATGTTAAATTTAATTTTAAGGTGTATATGTAAATACTAACAATCCTGATATTTTAAAGGAACTGTATAGCTTTAAGTATGATTTTAAACAGTAAACCATATCAAGATTTTGCCCTATCTAAGCAAATCTATGTATCCAGTGTTAAATAATATAATTTTTAAGCATAAAAATTACTTCTCATCCATGTAAACTTATTCTCATATTGCTTTTATTCTTTTCACGTATTAAAGAAATTATTTGTACCTAATATACTTTTTCATAGATAAATACTATATCATTCGTAATCTAATATACTCTCAAAATATTTCGTGAAATCCTAGCAGAAAAATTAAATTTTTTGGGATTTTTTTTTTTATTTGGAAAGTGTACCAAATTCAAATACAGGTCCTATTCCATTAGGTAAAGCATCTCAAAAATAAATATTCTTTTTCTCTGCTTAGAAAGTTATATTTTTGCTTAAAAGCTACTCTTAAAATAAATTCCGAGTTCCAGACAGTTTTAAGAGTCCATAAAGATAATAATTTTTCGTTCATACTTCGTGGAATATAAAAGTTTTCAGATAAAAACTGAAAATGAAATGGTGTCGAGTTTACAAAGTTGTAGTCGCATAAAAACAATTGTTGAAATCTGATAAACTTACAGTATGAGCCTAATATACGTCAAATATTTCAATAGTTTGTAAATTAATTTTATAATTAGAAGTAAATTTAAAAGTGCACATTCTTACACCTCCGGTTGTTATTCGGTTCCAGATGCAAATGAGATTTAAACTGAAATTTTGCTTGTAATGTTATTTCTTATGACGATGACGTGTTTGTATTATTGATTTATACTTATACATTTAATTTTAAGTAAGATTATATATATCATGATGGGGGGGGGGTTGTATTCTAAACAACAATTTAACAAAATTTTGGAAATTTTTTAAATTTACATAGAAACTTGTTTTTATCTTATCATATTTCATGCTAATTCGAGATTGATTTAATTTATTTATAACTGGAAAAAAATTAAATTTTTTTTAAATCTAAGTTTTAATTTATATGCATATATTTTCAGATACTATTATAATTATCGTTACATACTGATTTAGAGTAAATAACTTGGAAACAAAAAACTATTTGCTTGATCGATAAAAACAAATTAAACCATTACGTGTTTTTCTCATATGTTTAATATTGTAATTATGTTAAGACATGCAATTAATATTGCAAAAAATATTTTTAATCTAATCTTACACAAATAAGAACATTTTTAAAAAAAATAGCTAGCAACTTTTTATGAAAGTTTTAAATACGTACTTTTTAAAAAGATTATTAGATATTAATCATGTACAATTCCGACCATTTTAACTCCTTTCAAGTACTTCATAATTTTGAAGTGTAATAGTAATTATTAACAATAAAAATGTTACATTATCATTATTGTTTTACAATTTTAAATATTGTTAAAAATTAGTCAAATGCTTTATATGAGAACAGCCTTATGTTATCAGTAAAAATTTATATCTCTTTAAAAATTTAATAAAAACGTTACGTCACGCTGACATACTTACCTAATTACCTATAAAAATCGATGCTGATATAATCTCTTGAAAGTATTTCTGTAAGAGCTCAAAATATGTTCCGCTTCACGATAATCTCTGTTTTAATTACTTACTGCTACCATTAACTGAAATTTAGAATTACTAATTAGCAATTTGATATTTTTAACATATTTTCTGCATTGCAAAATTGCAATTATCTGGATTTTTGCTACGAAATCTATGTGCATTGAAATTCCTTTAGTTTCAGGTACATGTGTCTGGAGTATATTTGGAAATAATTTACAATAGCTAAAATTATGTTCATTTAATTTATTTTGCCTTATTTCAGGTATTTAATGCTACCTAAAAGAATATACAGTACGTACTTGATAATTTTTTTTAAAAAAGTGTTTTTGCTATAATTTTGAAAAAATAAGCGAATGAGGCAAACTTATTTGAATTCCTTGAAAAAAATTATTATTTGTAGCGACCAATTATTTCTGAGACACATTGACCGAGTGGTAGCATGTTGCGCTTCCCCACCACAGGTCCGGGGTTTTATTCTTGGGCTTGCCAAGGTCGACTCAGCCTTTCATCCCTTCAATGGGTCGATAAATTAGTACCAAGATTTCTTGGGGACTAAACAATGGGGGTCCCGCTTCAGAGTGACCATCTGTTCATGCACATCAGCGTCCAATGGTCCCATATACTAAGATGGGCACAGTAGGCCTTGGCCTTCATTTGCTGTTGCACTATTGAGTTTAGTTTAAAATTGTCCTTGTTGAGAAGATATGTATGCATATACAGGGGATTCTAAAATTATAGGACAAACGTTGAGAGGAAGTAGAGATCCCTAAATCAAACAATTTTGGAAAAGGACATATGGGCTGAAACGCCAATTTGAGGCATAAGCAGAAAAATAAGAAACAAAAAAACATGGAAACATTGCTTATTTACAACCGCGTCATTAAATTACGTTTTTACAGCAATATTCATAGTTGCTCAAAATTCATACCACTGACAGTGATGCAAGCTTCACAGCGTCTTTGATGTGATTGGCGAATAGATTCAAATACACCAGATACTTCACACAAGCGTGAAGCCTCCACCTTTCAGGTGTGGTTGTTGTACAGTCATCTCGATATTCTCCTTCCATCAGTAATTGAACCAAATTGTGGTTCGGTACACGTCTACTTAGAAAGTATTCCTGATACAGCCGTAGCTCTACATTGCCGTTACCCATGTATGCCTTTTCGCTATTAGTAAAATCACCAAAAACAACTGAAATCTTAAGCACAAATGCCGATTTTAGTGTTGCAGCAGATCACTGTTACACCGCTTAGCTCTCTTCAACTATTGCCAATATTGTCAGCCTATCACGCCATTAAGTCACCAAACGTGCTTGACAGTTGGTGGATGTAATTTCTAAAACTGTTTTAACATTTTCTCTACAGAATCATTCGTTATGTATGCTGCTAATAAACATTTTATGTTTCCGTTATTGAGTTATTTTCTCTGTTGGTGCCTCTCACAACGTGGCACTTCCACCCAGACTTCCCCCTTCCTGTACAAAAATTGTTTATTTTAATGTGTTCTACCACCCCTCAAAGTTTATCTATAGTATGATCTTAGAATCATCCTGTATATGTTCAAAATAGCATTTTCTCGAAATAATAAATTTTCTTTCTAATACCCATTGTTTATTATTTTACTAGGAAAAATATGTAAATTAATATACAATTTCATTCATCTTATGAGAAACACCATTCTGCTGTGATATTTTTCTATCTTTTTATACCTTTGAAATAATTAATTTTTTTAAATAGAATTAATATATAATACTTTCTCGAATTTTGAACGTATTATTTAAATTCATAAGCATAATTAAATGATAAAGAAATTTTCTTTGTAAGAAATGTGATAATTCCCCTTATGATTAATTCACTCTAAATATTCCGCTAAAAATAGAAAAAATAATCTTTGCAATTTATATACCTGTATTTATGTGTGTTCCGTCTCATAAAAGTATAATTTCTTAAGCAATAAATATATATATATATATACTTATTTATGTTTCCCACGGTGTGTCTTACTTTTTCTTACTTTTCTTTTTAAAATTAATAATTCAGTATTATTCTGAATTTTTCCGATTTCTAAACCTGCATTTCTACGACATTCGAAAGCCTTATACTTCACATTTGTACAAATATTAAATATTGTTACCATTTAAATTTATCAAACAAATGAATTGTTATATCTGTCTTTGGCTATGCTAAAAGAGTTGGAAGAAAAAGCGAACAAAATGAACTCTTCTTAATTTACTTCGTTTGAAATTTGACTGATTATATTAACCCCTTAACCGCCGATTAAAAGTTATACCATTCGCACCCCAGTGCCATCTTTTTTAACATAGGGATTCGAATGCGGTGTATTGAGGAGGGGGTACAGAAAAGAAGAAATAAGTAAATTTTTCTCTGAAATAAATAAGATAGTCGCAAACATTGTCAAGGTCATTTTATTTCTTTCCATAGCCTTCAGGAAAGTTTTACTGATAGCAGCACAAAGAAAAGAATCGTATTTCGACAGGACGGATGCATACGTCAGGGACACTTAACGCATTGTTTGATAGAGACTGATATATACGCACGTGGAAGTTATGGAATTAGTTCGCTTATTAATGATATATTTTCCTCGAAAACTTGTGACGGATTTATACGCGTCCTTATACTAATCCTCTTGGATATTCTTTGGGGGTTATCAAAAATAATAAATCTTCTCCTAAGAAGAAGGAGTGATATGTAAATTAAGTTTATTATATATAGTTCTAGTTCGAGAGTTTAAGAGGTTAGTGAGTTGGATAGATAGTAGAAAGTTAGAAGGTTAGTTAACTAAAGGAGACAAATGAGATACAAGGTGAAGAAACCGCAAAAGGTTAGAAAGGCCTTGTGAGAGATTAAGGACATCAAGTTGACACTGATAAATTAAGCCTTAATTTATTAGAAGACTGCTTGAAATTCAGGTATTGTCACCTTCATATTATATTTGATATTTGAAGTATTACAGAGATTAAGCGGCCAATAATTATATATCTACCGTGTAAAGTAAGGCTCACAAAACGCGACTCTCGTCTCCTCTCTCTGTGGACTGATTGGAACATCCTATTTTTTGTGTTGCATTGAATTTGGGTTTGAGTCGATTAAAGTGCTAAATAAAATAATCGGAAATTATCATGTCGAACAATCCTTCACTTCCTTCCATGCCTTTAGTTGGGTCACAGGGTAGACGGTAAAGGGGTTATTACAAACTGAATTATGTTGTATTAGGTAGAACAACAACAATATTAAAACATATATGAATCTGAGACAAAAATGAATTGAAACATATTTAATGACAACTATAACGTTACATTTGTTATTCAAAACGGGGGAAAAAGGTGTTTTTATAATAGTTTGAAACGATCTGTATATGACATTGTATATTGACCAAGTTTGCATACCATCGTTAGCCCACGATCACTCTCGCGGGGTGTTGTCTCCACCTAGCAACAAAAAAGCTTCCTAGAATTCCAAAAAGAATACGCAGAACCACGATTTTTTCTGTAGCTGCACATTTTAGGTCATTGAACCTTCAGGAATGATGCAATCACTCTCGCTCAGACAATTGGAACGTAACGACCTTCAAAAAATTATCTAGGGTGCTGAGAGCTCCTATTTTTAAGATTGATTAAGATATATTTTTGCACTCAAAGCATCAAAAATATAGGGTAAGATTTACTCTTTCGTTTATATTTTTTTCAGATATCTTAATATGCATATATAATTTATTTAAAATTTCAATAATTCCAGTATAAAATTAATATAAAACTTAAAAAATATTGTAAAATATAAATGTTTGTTAAAATTTTTTAAAACACTTTTCAGAAATTGTTGCAAAAATTCCATGGGAAAGAGGGCAACAGCGACTCTGTCATTTATTAGATACTGTATCGACAGATTCTGAGGATGAACTAAGTGATTTCGAAGACTGTGTAATTTCATAAAAAGAGCACCATTTGGACAATCTGTTCATCCCATGGATACGGCGCAAGAATGAGAAGAAACTTGACCAAAAAACAACAAATAAGTTGATGGAAACAAATAATTGACAAAAAGCTCTAAAGAAGCTTTACTGGCACAGAAGATAGTAGAAAGAGCATTAATTCACCAAAAAAGGTTTTCTGCACTGTTTGTCCACGGGTAAAAGATGTAAAAACCAGTTCATTTTGCCTTAAATGTCAGAAAAACATGTGTTTAATCCATATGAATAGTCTGCTCTGAATGTTTGGAAAATGATTAAAATATTTGTTTTTTACTTTCTACTATCCTTAACATTAATTACAAAGTAAGTTTATTACTGGTATATACGTTTTACTTGTGGTTTATGAAAAAAATATAAAATTATGTGTTTTAAAAGGAAAATTTTGTAGGTTTAGTTTAAAGTTTTGCTAGTCTTATTTCAATGCAATAAATTAAATAATTCTTTGCATAATACAAAAAACATCTTGTACTTTATCAATAAGTATCATAATTGACTAAATTTTTTTTCACACGTGTTAATATAGTTTGGGTGTACTCTACACCCCGCGAGAACGACGGTAGCAAAAGTAGGCGCGAGTGACCGCGGGTTAGAAAGAGTATATTTTTAAAAAAAATCAAAATATATATATAGATTATAATTTGTTAAGGGTTTTATACGTATTGCAAGTGAAATAACATATTTTGACTGAAGAAATAGATATGAATTTCCTCCATCCAGAAGCACTTGTAAAATGTATCAGAATTTTCATGAGATATATCTATAAAATACACCGAGAGCAATACATAGGTTGACAGAAGTACCTCAAGCGAGATTTATATCAAGAGCCTCGAATCGAAAAGCAGAAAGAAGAAAGGAAAAGTGTGTGAGGTCCTTTGAGATGAAAATTGATGTCTATTCTGTAGGAATCTGCTGAAATATAATAGATGTCCTAGAAAATCAAAAAAATTCTTGAATACTGACTTCTTAAAAAATGACATTTCATCCTCTTTGGATTCGGACTAAGGGAAACATGTGCCAGTCATTGCCTAAGGCTATGTAAATTCAAAGAGGATGAGTGTAAAGTAGAAAACAATAAATAACTGAATTCATAGGAATTTTGCTGTCTCGCTTCTAATGTAAGAGCATTGTAAGAGTCATTTATAGTAATATATTGAATTGCTTGTAAAAGAAGCTCTATTATATTATATGCTGCATGCTTCCATTTTATTATCCATTCATGGGGCTCTTAGAAATATGTTGCCATGCTCCAACTTTTCTCTGAAATATGAGGGAAAACGATCAATATTACACTGCATTAACATCCTAGAATATTATTTTATTAATACATTGATTAAATTTTTGATTGTAAAAATATTTTAGCAATAATATTAAATGTAGATCACATAACCTATTATACCTATAACCTTAATCTGATTAATTTAATACAGTCGATTCTCGATAATTCGAAGTTGGAGGACCAATGAAAAACTTCGAATTATCAAGTGGGTAGGAAAAAACTCCCCAATACACGAAGAGAAATTTTTTTCATATTATATATATATACTATAAATATTATATAGAAGTTAAAAGTCCTGTATTAAAAGAATACATCCAATACATGCATATACAATCCTACGCGCATCCTTTCTTCTCAATAGCGGACCATCTTTTCTGAACACATGTGTAGCAAGGTCATGAGTTAAATGAAAGATTTGGACGGCCTACAACAGATGCGGTTGATCTATTGTCCACTTGAAGAAGAAAACAATAAAAGCGTCTTTTCGCCTAAGGAACCGGAAAACCCAAAGAAGGGTTAGTAGACAGATGGTCATCAAAGGGGCTACGTTTCAGGGGAGACATGCAAAGACAATACAACGCAAAACTAGTGTTTGCTGCAGGATTGTACATGCGTGTGTATGTGTGTGAAAGTGTGTGTTCGAATTGTCGAGAGTTTTATAAAATAACTTCGAATCGCGTGTTCTAGTCTGGCCAGCCACATATTTTGCTTTGAAATATTGAGTGTACCGAAACGTATTGTTATTGTTCGAAATATCAAGAATTTTTCAAGGGACTGAGGATATACTTCGAATTATCGAGAGGTTCGTATTATCGAAGGTTTGAATTAACGGGAGTCAACTGTATAAAAGGGTTTTTAAAACTAACTAAAAACATCTCACCTCGACCTTTGAATCCAATCGAATATGGTTTTTTCTTTCTTTCGAATGGGCTGCATTTTGGCAATACAGCCTTTGCAGGTACGGTAAGTTTCCAAGTGTGTGAACCATTTCATTGGTGGTACCCTCTAGTGGCGGCTTCCGCTACCAATTTTTTAACTCTAGAATTCATTCAATTCAAGAACTTGTCGGATGCTAATTTTTGCCGCGAGTACAAGAGCCAAATTAATATCAAAGGGATCCCTTATATCACATATAGCATGTGTGCGTACGATTTCTGCATCCATAAAATCTATCTCCTCTATCCAGGCTTATCTTGGGATTACGAGTGACCGCGGTAGCCAAGTGGTCAAGGTATCGGTTCATGGCTAGTATGTCATGAGTTCGAGCCCAGTACCGCTGAAGACCCACCGTGTAGGGGTGCGGTGCAAGTTAAATTTGTCGAGAGCTGAAACGTCCTCCCGTTGGTGTGGTGTGGTAGTTAGGAGAGGGTGTGCCAGCTCAAGTGTCGTCCGCGTCACTTGACCATGATTCAAAATTACGCTGTCCGTCGCCAAAAGCCCTCGTGTTGCTGAACAGTGCGACATTAATATTCACTCACTTGGGCTTACGAGACAGGCACGCCATCTCTGAGCCACCGAGCCGACTCCAATCAAATTGTAATATTTTGAGCAAATAATTTTTTTGACAACTTCATGATCTTTAAATATGAAACTACATGAGCTTAGTGAATATATAATTTATAAAAAAAATATATATGTATCTCAGAGTTATTCAAGATTTTGAAATTAATTGTAATATAAACAAGGTAATCTTTAAAAATAATATTTTAAAAGATATTTCAAAATACACTTACCAGATCAAACGTGATGGAAGCTCAAATTTTACCTAGTTGCACTTGATTGTAATTTTATTCGCATTTGTGTTTGTAATGCTAGAAGGATTAAAATGTATTAAAATATTTTATTCCCTATTTTCGATAAATGTAACATGTGAAATAATTTTTTTGGAAAATAAATTGTGAAATCAAATGTATACAGCATTATTTCAGTTTAACCCATAGGTTCTCAACGTGGGCGATAACTCTTCCTTATAAGCGTTTGAGGCTTTCAGGGGGCAGTAAGAAGCCAAAAATAAGTCAGGGGGCTTTGAGATGGTATGGAGGGACCTGGGCAAATTAACAAAATATAGTCTAAAAGAGACTAATAAAATACGATGATTATGTACTGACAAAAGTAAACTTTAATACTGGTTACATTATGTTGATTGTATGTATTTAAAATTGTATATTCGTGGCAATAGCCATTTCAGATTTGCAAGTAAAAAAAATTGGCGGCTTTAGAAAAAAAATACAAAAAATATATTCTATTAGTAACAGAATACTTTTAAACTATTTAATTCATGTTTTCACCGTGCATTATGTACGTTCTTATTTCTCTGAAGTGGGAGGGGGTATCGAAATATTCACTAGAAAAGAGGGTCCCAGTCCATAAAAGGTTGGGAATCTATTGTTTAACCGAATAATCTAAAATGCATAGTATATTTTCAGTTTCTGTACACGAACAGTTTCAAAACATTTGAGTATACAGCATATGTGCTGCACTACTATTATATTATTTACATATTTATTTTGCCGCTTGAATTTTCTTAAACATATTTTGAAGAGCAGTTTTTAGTAAACCTGTTAATAGCATTCAAATAACATTGACAACCACTTTACTTTTATTATTATCTTTTTAATAATAAGTAAAGTGGTTATTTCTATGTCATACAACTTTATAATGTGAAAATTAAATTTATAGTTTAACATTCAGTTTTACTTTTTTACTTAACTGTAACTCCATTAACTGCTTTGCCCATTCATCATACGAGCTACTAAAACTATCTACAACTGGTTTGCCCGTTCCTGTATGGGTACTTATATTTTCTTCATTCTATCTTTGATTAGCACATATTTTTAATTCTTATAGTACGATTATAGTGCTAGTGCTTTTAGGAGATGCAGTTTGTCCATGATACTGAAATACTTCTCATCCGGGATATTCTTTAGACTGAAAGGTGGGAATTTTTCATTGTAGGCAGGAATTTAGATTTTTTAAATATTCGCTAAAGAACAGGGATTGACAAGAAAAAGCATAATTTGTTGCTTGAAATGAAAGGAAAATGGAAAGATAATCCAAAAAACCGATAATATCTCTGTCCTCATTTCAATGTAAAATTCAGTATTACACAATGCTTCAAATAGTGTGTGCATATATCTATGCACAAACGCACAAATTTCTCAACCGTTTGTAAAAGGAGTACGAATATGATTTTTTTTTGTAAGTATGAGATTAATTCTTTTACGATATATGAAACATTCTTCATAACACGCAGAGTGCACTTATAAAAAGCATACATTTAGGATTCCAAACAATTATACAATAAAAAAAAACTAAAAACTTTAAAATTGAAAAGTAAAATAAAATTCTTCCATTTACGCATTTTTTAAAGTATTATGCTTAGTTATATGTAATAAAAAGGGTGTCTTTTTTTAAAACTTTTTCGGCAAAAAAGTAACCGCTTAAGGGTTAAAACAATATTAAATTCCAATCCATGAATAACAGGGGTAGTATGTTATGCATAATCCGCAGAAAATACTCGTGTATATTTAATACCCAAAAGTTAATTAACACTAGAAGTTAAAATAATTAACAGTAAAATAATTCACAGTTTATTCAAGTACTCTTAAAAAGGTAAAAAGTTATTCCGTACAAAATATACATCCTATTTGTTATATATATATATATATATATGAATATATATATATATATATGAAATTGAAAATTATAGGCAATATTTTTCACTTTCACGTTTAACTATGCATTGCTACAATTTACTTAAAACAAAGTTAAAGATACATTATTTAAATTTGCTGCAAATCCATTTATTCTACTTTAAATATAAATGCATAGCGAAATAAACTTTATGGCCATAGAGTTTCGATACTATTTTCATTTTTTAAAGAGTATTAAAATGATTCCTACTGTTATTTAAGTATATTTACCCTCATTCACACATTCACAAATACACATTCCACACATTCACTTATTCCTCACATTACCCCATTCACGCATTCACATTTTCACTAAAATATATATATATTAAAATGATATTGATTGTTTTCTTCTTAAAATATCAATTCGATGATATTCAAAAAAGGTTTTCTGTACTATTTACTGATGAGTATTGGACGTTATTATCTCTTTTGGATATTATCTAAATAAAGAATTTCCGTTATTTTATTGTTAATTGCCAAAGATTATTTCAAAGAATAAGTAAGAAAATATTTTGAATTTTTGTCGGTTTTTGAATTTTTGAATACATTATTTATTTTTTTAGCATTTTTTCTATACAAAATTGTGAATCTCCACTTTGAATATTGATATATTAGCAGCATAGCATTAAACATTTCGGAATACCTAAGAAATTTAATAGTTGTCACTATCAGGAAAATAACTTCAGTCCATTTGAAATTTTAATAGAAAAGCTTGCATTGAAATATCAATTTTTTTAAATCGTAAAATGCGTTTGGACAAAAAAAAGGGTGTTATTTTTTATTACATTAAATCTGAATTATTTATTTTAAAATTTTAGTGATGTAGTTCTTAAGCTAGAGCAAGTCAATTTGAAATTGTAGTGAAGAGTTATTCTTTTTTAGTTAAATCTAATCTTAAGAATCTTATTAAATAACTTATGCATTAATGAGAGTTTTAGATTATTTTTCCGACACTTTAATTTGAAGGATATATTTTTGTTAAAATTGCTCTAAAAAACACTTTTTTTTGCTCTAAGAGACTGTTTTAAAAGTTAAAATGAAAATAATTTTCACGGCACGTGTCGCAACTCATAAATATTTTCAGATAAATACTTCTAAAGCAGAAATTATGCTTAAAATATCACAGTTTCATAAATATATTTGTCTAAGTGTGAGAAAAAATGAATTTGAAATATGTATATGTTCACTTTATTCGATTTTTGAAATAGTAAACAAAAAATTGCATTTATTTTACAGAAGCATTTAAATAAAATTCTAAGACTTTATTGTAGACCCAAAATGGAAATTTTGGATTACTTATTCTTAGTCACATTCATTTGATAAAAATGGTTTCTAAGAAACTGCTTCAATCTCCTAACTTCCACACGATGATGCAGTACGCCTCCAAGCAGAATACAAGAATTCTAGCGCGCTTCTAAGTCAAAACAGGGGATAATTTTTGCTTATAGGAAATGAAAAATATTCGAGAATGGAGACACTGTAGTGAGAGGGATAAATGCAACGTCACACTGGTCCTGTACCCGGTTATCATGGTTTTTTGGTGATATTGGCACCCCTCTAGTACGCACATTGCCGGTATACTGAACAGCCAACGCTACATCTCTGAGGTATTGGAACCCGTGGTCTTCACATGCATTCAATGTTTTCCATAAGCCATATTCCAACAGGATAATGCGCGACTACTAGTTGCACGCAATCTTAAGTAGCTCTTCTTTATCCATCAGATTGAATTGTTACCTTGACCTGCTTGTTCCCCTGATCTATCACCAATCTAAAATGTGTTATCTATGCTTTCGCAACGACTGTCACGGGATACAGCACCTACTGCTACACCAGATCAACTTTGTCAATATTTTGAAACCACATGGACTGCTGTAACGCTAACGATACATTCAAAGCGTCTTTGATTCCATGCCGAGGCGTGTAGCAACGGTTATAGTTAACAATGGAGTTTATAATAACTACTGATTTTGCCATCATCTATACATCACAAGAGGATGTAACTTAATAGTTTTATATTTGTACAAAATGTTATCAAACAAATAAATTTCGCGGTGATATCTCTGACCTTTCTTGGTGTTGCATTTTGTTTGGCTAACAATGTATATTAGACTATTTTTTTCAGTTAGTTTTGGACATTCTTCATTTTTTAAATGTAATAAAAAATACTAAATGTGTGTGTGTGTGAAGCTAACGGGGAAAATGTATTTGTTAAAAAATATATCTCAAGAAATCCATTTAAAAATAACTATCATAAAAAAAGAGATACAGTTTGCTTTGAAAGTCTCATAATTCTACAGAACTTTTACTCCATAAAAAGGATGCGGCTGATACTTATCTACAGAAGTCTTTTTATGCCCTGAAAGCAAAAACATTTAATATGTTCTAGCACAGACTTAATATCTTCTACATATTACAGTCCAGCTTCTGTCTGAGAAATAAAGTTGTTATTCAGGTTAGAAAGTTTCTTAGAGAGGGTTTCATAGTGTTTTCCAGTAAACAACTATAGCATTTTTATACAATTGCTCACAGTAACAGCTTTTCTGTTTTAATTAACTTTTCTGAAAGAGACATACAATATAAAAATTTGGGAAGAACTTCGAAATAATTCAAAAGAACTATCTGCGTTAGCTTTAATAACACCCTTACGGAGTTAGCAAGATTCTAAGCATTTGCATGCAACAACTGTAATATGTAATGCATACACACACTGTATGTTTTATAATCTAAATAAACTAACATATTATAAAATCCTGGTAGTTTTGGTAAAATTAATTTTAAAAATAAAATAGCATCATTTGTTTTATCTGTAGTTGGGTCCTTTTATTATCAATAACTTTTTTCAAACAATTCTTTTTACCACATGTTATGATTATTTTAGTCTTAATGTTGTTAAAAAGGATTTGTTCCTGCTAAAATAATCCATAATTTTTAGTTACAACACACATAAAAAATATAACGCTGACAAGCAAAAATTTTGCTTAGTGGGAAAATTTTGATAAATTAAACTAATATGATTTTATGAATTAAAATATTCTAAAATGTAAATTGATTTTTATATTCCAAGATACTTGTGTGTGCATGTTTTATATGACGTTATTTTATTGCTCTAATAAAGGCGAATTGGTAGAAGCAAGGTTTCATAATTGGATCACATCTTCCGTAGCCTATTCTTTTGAGAGTACAAAAATAGTGCAAAACAATCATACTTTACGCTTCATGTGAAAGAGACAGATGTGTACAAGATAAACTTTTTTTTCAATTTCTTCTATTAATTCACACTCTATATTTATCTTAATCAAATTTTCATTCAATAATAAATTGCATTTTAAAACCCTCAATTGAGCTAAAATTTTCTATACACGATTATTTTGGATGACAATACAGTAATTTAATGAAAATTAATTGATTAAAACTAATTATTCAAAGAATTACAAATACAGCCTCGTTGGCATCATTCTTGGCGACTTGTGTCAAAACTTGAAAAGGTTTTTTCTCACACATTTTAAAGCACTCATTTGAGTTGAAATTTTCTATACACTATTGTTTTGTGTAACAATACGATAATTTAATTATAATTAATTAAAATTAATTAACTGAAAATAATTATTTAAAGAATTACAGATACAGCCACGTTGGCTTCATTTTTAGCAATTGGTTTAAAACTTAAAAAATAAATTTTTTTCTCCCGTTTCAAATTATTTAGTTAAAATGAAGTACAATATGATACCTTAAAGATAATTAATAAAAATTAATTGCCAATTAATATTGTGATTCTGTCATATGCATATACATATTTATATTAATTGTAACCATTTAGTAAAAAGTAACTAAAGTAAATTTTTTTTTGCTGATTTAAATAAGAATTGACTAAATTTTTTTTATATTATTTGTTTATTTCTAATGGCAAAGAACTTACTGCAGAGAACAATATAAAGAAAAAAGAACGCATAATGCAACAAAAAGAAAGCTGAAACAGAGTTCATTAATCCAACCTATCTCTAGCCTTCCAGTAATGCTAGGTGAAAAACGTCTTGCTCAGAGCAGGACAGCGGAGAAGATGTGTGAAATCCATGACCTCTCCAGGTCTGCACAGAGTATATATCAGGGAAGGAGCAAGTTTGAGTGTTTTCAAATGGTTTCGCATGAAATCTTGTCCGGTGGCTATGAGGAATTCAGTGACCGCTCTACACCTTGGGTCATTACTTAAATTCAGGATAGCATTTTTCCAAGACTATACTAAACGCGGTTTTAGAAGTCTTCCTGAGCACGGGCTTTGATTGATCTTTTAAGGGGGTTCATCCATGTAATGTGTTAAAAAATCAAAACAATTTTTTTTCCAGAAATTGCTACTTTAACATGTCTAGAATACGGTGATAAAGTGATTTTTTTAAAATTCGAAGTCGTTATAAAGAAGCAAGTGTTAGAAGAGAAACTGTTCGGAGCGCTGAGTTAAAGTATCTATTGTGTAAAGTCGGCTTGTTACCATTGACCCTTCTATGCAAATATACGTTCATACAAGTATAGACAAGTTTGTAGAGGTTTAAAAGAAAATATCTAAAGTTATTGAATATTTCGTCGAACTTGTTTATAGTCTTCACCACCAGGCAGCGCCGATTGACGGTAGGTTAAGATTTTCATTGTTTTAATAGAAACTTTAAACGCGTTTTTCTCAAAACTGTGTTTTTCAAACTTTCCTCCATCATATCTCAAGAAGGGTTTGATCGAATGACTTTAAATGTATATAGGGTAGACTCAGCACATATATATATACGCACCAAATGGACTACAACCATTCCAAATTTCAAAATATTTCTACTTTTTATTATAAAAAAATAACAAAAAAACCATGCTTTTCGAACCTTTTCTTCAGAGGTTTATCGAAAATCTAATTTTTTATATTTTCAACTGAGTATAGTCCATTATGTGCATTTATGTTTGTAGATTAAAACGCCGTTAATTTTTTGTAGTTCAGATAAGCCAATCAGCCGGAATCGTGGAGGAAGTGAGCATCAATTTTTTCGAAGCAGGTACGTTCAGAGAGCTATAACTCACGTTCTGTTGGATATTTTTCGCTAAACATTTATACATACTCTTAGAATACATATAAATAAATGATAAAAAAAACTTAAAATTCCATCTTTTAACTGATCGCCAAAAAGAGTTATCTAAAAATGCTTAAAAAACAGCCCGTCACATGGGTGAACACCCTTAATAAGATTTTTAATAGAATAGAAGGATATAGGAGAGACATTTGCTGCATAGTAAAAGCACACTTTTTAGCCAGGAAGCTAGCCTTCCCGTTACGTGGACCCCCACAGTGGGCAGGTACCCACTGTAGGACTATAAATTTCTTAAATGATGCCAGTTTTTTAAGATCATGACGACAATCCAGTATGTCCTGTGTTATGGGATTATTATCAGGAACGATAGCCAAAAGACTAGCTCTGGAATCACTGAGAATAACAGGTTTTGCAAATTTTTCCAAGTGGCACTGCAGCTGGGACACATTCGTGCAAATCGCAACAATTTCCTCGTCAAACACATTACTTCCACCCACAGGGACGTAGAAATAGAAGATAAACATTAACACGCATACTAAAGTGGCCCACTGCGAGGACTATGGAGTACGGTATAAGAATGCAAATTCACCAACTTCTGGTAGCCCCAGTGGAGGTATTCGTGCTAACTCCCTACATCAAGTTGAAGTCGATAAAACTATTCGTAAAAGCTTTTAATTGAAACAGTAAGAAATTTGTTTTTATTATAAGCATATTTTGATTAATATTGGGCACTAAGATAAAAGATTTTTGTTTACTAGCCCCCCCCCCATTTTAAAGTAGCTGGAGGGTTATTAGGAATAGACCGTGTAATACTGAGCCAAAGTCAAGTGACCAGGATGACACTTGACCTTGTAAACCATTTTCAAAACATTTACGCCACGTTATCGTAAAGACTTTGAAATTACACATACTTAACAAACACAGTCCGGGTTTACAGTTTCACTAGGATTAAGACGTGTAACTCAATAATGCCATTTACGAGTCCATAACCATGATCCCTAGGTTACTGTAACAAGATTTAAGCAAGAGAAGATTCGCTCCTTTGGTAGCTCATGAAAAAAATCGGTCTGAAAGAATTCTCAAAGAATTGAAAAGTTCGTAGTTTCCAATCAAGAATTTCGTAGGAAATGTACAAGGGTTTAACAATCGTATAAACTACAAGAATATTTATGTAGTTCAAAACATGGTCAAACATTCTTTTTAAAATTGGGCAGTAAAATTTCATTAACACTTTATTTCTTACACTGACATCTAAGCTATTTTCCAGATAATAGGAAATCAATGAGCTCGGTGAAAGATTTCACCGAATTATATTTATTATGGTGTAAATATTGTTACGAATTTTGTGTAAATAACACATGAAATAGTGTAAATAATCTTTATCTCAAAGTGTAATGTGTTAACATTACTTTCTGTTGTATTCATTTTATGTGAAAATTGTAATATTCGCAAGCAACGTTGTTCCTTACATCATAATGGTGATTCATTGGAAACTTGAACAAACATCGGCGAGATCTTGGCGAAAGAGCCAAGTTGGCATCATTTTTGGCGTCTTTGTTGGTAACTTTGGCGACCATTTTGGTGACTTGGCGACCATTTTTGGTGAGTTCGTGACTATAAAGATTATTCTGGAAATTAATGGAGAAATCTACTAACATCACGATCTATGACGTAAGCACATCTTTCTCGAAAGATCCGTACAGCCTATAAATAGGGAGTCAGTCACCGAAACTGAGTTAGTCTTGGTTTGATCGTTGCAGAGACAGTATTGTTTTGACCAGCGATAGCGACTGTTGAATAGGACGAGCAGGTGATTGCGAATAATCTTCGAAAATGCTTGTATTTTAGGCACTGATACTTACGTCTGCGCGCCGTAGAAGGTGTGAAAACCTTCTGAGATTTATTAAGAAAATTTGAGGACTGTATCCTGTATTCCAAGAATTGTTTTTAGACTATAAATTTCCATCACTCCTGAAGAAATTTCTTGCTCTTTGCAACTGATTGCATAAAATTCTCAAGCCCCGATCTACGTAGCAATATGTTCCACGTGATACAAATTTTTATTCAGGCTCCAGAAATTTAATTTGGAATAGTACTTGGTACATAGTTTCTTATTATGTTGGATGTATGTGATATTTTGAAAGTAATGATTGAAATTTAATGAAGTGAACCAATTTTATTTAACCAAAAAAATTCAAGAAATGTTTATGGGAAAAAAGTTTTTAAAGTAATTAACCACCTTGAAGTGCAATTGAATTCTTATAAGGGCAAATGTAGTGGCTTTGGGATTTTCAAAATTAATAAAAACTGTTCAAATTGTTGATATTTATATTTAGTCTCGTTTCATTTTAGGAAGCAATAACTAAAATGTTTCAATAAGCCTAACCTTTTGGTAAAAAATCAATAATTCATTAAAATGATAAACGGTTTCTTAGATTTTAAAACTTTTAATAAATATAAAATATAAATAACTAAAAGTTTTTATAAAATTCATAGAATAAAATAGGTTTATAAATTTTATAAAAAATAAATTTGAAAAAAAATTCATAAAATCAATAAAAATCTTATTTACCAAAAATTCACTGTCCTTTTTATTTATGAAATATTTACTAAATAACTGGAGAATATTTCCCTCCCCTTCAGTTCCATGCCAAAATTGTGGAGGTGGAGATAGGTGGTTCGCCCTCTATCGTTAAGAAGTCCAACCTGTCTCACAGGCAATGACAACTTTCATTCCTTCC
This sequence comes from Trichonephila clavata, assembly GCA_019973975.1. Classification (NCBI taxonomy): domain Eukaryota; kingdom Metazoa; phylum Arthropoda; class Arachnida; order Araneae; family Nephilidae; genus Trichonephila; species Trichonephila clavata. The sequence continues at coordinate 91,535 of BMAO01038125.1, forward strand.
CTGCGGGAAGGACACGACAACAACAACAACATTGGATTTAATTTAATTTCAGGTATCTTAGAAATACTCTCATGGATGAAATTTTGATATATTCTATATAAATATTTAAAAAATTTTGATGTAAGAGTTATATTTGTAAAATATTTATTTCCCTAAGTGTTAATTGTTTAACATTGAGAGCTTGTAATCAAGTAGATTTAAAAATTATTTAAAAACGTTATAAAAAGTATAAAATAAAGTATTAATAATTAAAACGTTCAAAATAAATCCTTGAGGTTTCTAGTAACTAATTATATACATGGAGGAAAAGAAAAGTTATTTACAATATTATATATATTAAATATTTTAAACTTTAATAATTTTGTATTGTATATTATATGTATTTTGTTAGTTAATTTATAGATTTTGAATGAATCTCATTAATGACATTTTTTATTTTATGTAATAAAAATGACTATGAAATTCAAAATGAAGCTTTGTGAAGAGTTGTTAGTTTCATTTGAATTCAATTTTTTTCTCTTTGCATAAATTTTAATATTGTATTATAAATACATTTTGGAATTTACATACCCCGCTATCTTAATTAATTTATATATTTGCGTATTCGGAATAAAATTTATTTGATGTCAAAATCTATACACAAAGCACTTTTAAAGCATATAATATTTATTCAGTAATATCTGAAGTACTAACAGCATATTTCCCATCTATGAATATTTCTGAGAAAAACTTAATAATTAAAATAGATGTATCTCCCATGAATAAATTATGTCTTTCAAAATGTGTTGAAACGGAACATAAAAATTGAAGCTTTGATTAGAAATATATCTAATTTACGCTTAATCCCTCTTTCCCGATGTACTTTTTCAGTGATAATATCAAGCTCATTTTTTTATTTTAATAGTCAGTTTTTCAATGCAAGCATTGTTTCTTTCCCATTTAGATTATATTCAAAAATTCAAATAAGAGCATGCAAAGATCTCAAACAAATTTATTTTTTACACAAGTTTAAAAAAATTATTTTTTATACAGTGAATTCTTGCATGACATGTTTACGTTCAAAATAAATTAACAAATTTGCAGTAAAATATTTGTTTTTCGTTACAAATTTTATTAGTATCTAATTAGAAAAGGTTTCCAGGTATTACTTTAGTCACTAACACACACAAATGGGTTCTTTTTTTCTGTTTTCCAAATGGTTAGAAAGATTATTTATTTTCCAATGTAATTATTACCAAATATTAATTATATATGGAAGAGATACTAAGAGTGATTCATCGGTTAAGATACAACTAAAGTAGGATTTACATCATAGTTTTTGTACTTTTCACTGTGTTTAACCAGTAACTGGAAAGGTGTAAAAATATTTTCGCTAAGCCCTATTCAATAGGAAATTGATGCTTAATCTACGGGAAATCTGTTAGAATGTAACGAATGTCCAAGAAACAAACACATAGTGTTACATTTCTTATCTATCTATCTTCTAATATATATATATATATATATATATATATATATATATATATATATTCTAGGAATCACACAATCGTCTTTCAGAAGAAACGTAGAAACACCTACATTCTTCGAAAGTGAATTCCAGATCTTAAACCAATAACAATTCAAAACTAGTTTTTGTAGACCTGCCTTATTTCTGGAGCGATATATATAGATAGGTTTCAGTAGAAGCAGATTCAGCGGTAGAAAAGTCATATAATTCTTTATTTTTCAAAACCAGAACTAAATAAAAATTATAATTTCTTTCAACTTTTTTTCCATTTCTTTAGAAAACAGATATTTGATTGTGAAATGAATTTAAAATTATTCAACATGTATTTGTAATTTATGTATATATTTATATTTAATTACACGTGGCTTCATTTGCATTTATTTTACCTGTTTACTTGAAAAGAGTGGCATTCAAATACCTGTTATCAGTTTTTTCTGCCTACATTGGATATGTATTCAGATATCTGGCAACAACAAAATATCTTATTCGAATCTTGGAATGAAGTTAGATTCAGTTATTGTGAAACTTTGTAACCTTGAATGCTGTTGATTCCATTCATTTCTTTTCATAACTCTGAGTATATTTCAATGCCTTCTATGTATTAAGTATTTTTTTATGAAATATTCGAAAAACCATTTAAAATGTTGAGCTTTATGTTCGAAATCTTTTGTTTACACAGGAAATTAAATTCTTAATTTCCTGTGTTCCTTTTAAATATCTTCAAATAGAATTACATCTCGATTTTGTGCGTAGTCATTTCATTTGGTTAAGGTTAAAATTTACCACACACAGGGTACATAGCTTGAAATTGGATTTGATATGCCATATCTATTGTTTTATTCAAGTTTACATTTTTTTTAAAAATGAGAGTGGCACAATATTTTAAAATATTTAAATTTCTGTTTATTAATAAAAATGTAGTTTAAGTAAGTTATTTAGGATTGAGAAGTATACCCACACAATATATTTGGATATTGAGCATTCTTCACAGATTTTTCAACTCCATAAATAAAAGTGAATAGTATTTGAGTATTTGAAATGAACAGGAATTCGCCGTAATGTTGTGCGACAAATAATAAACAGGCATTGCAAAAGCAAACACATTCATTAAGTCCGATCTTAGGTATCTCAAAGATAAATATGGGATAGAAAAGAGAAATTAACTAATGTATGATACCTATAAAAATAAACATTTACTTAAATTTGATAAATACTTTCAAGCACGTCTACGAATGATCTAGAAACTGGAGGAATCCAGTCACCTATTTCTAAAAGACGACTCAATATTTAAATTCGCGAGCTTCTAACTAACAGATATAGATTAATAAAATATTTACTAACTCAATTCATTATCCCATCCAAAAATAGTAATTTCTTCTTCATACAATATTACTTCACATCCCTTTAATTTGCAATATTCATTTGCATAACTTCAATCTCAAAATGAAATTCGTAAATCAATCACTAAGGCAAAGAGACCACAAACGCTAATTGAAGGGGGAGGGAAAGAAAAACCCGTTGCATGTTTGTCTTTTATAATGTATAAAAATGTAATCGACATAAATATGTTCCAATCAAGGTCACCCTAAAAGCTGTTGACAAATTTTAAATTTTCAAACCGTGACAGATGATTGTCACATTTACACTCAAAAACAACTTTTACCATCTATTTCCTAGCTATCTAAAAAAATCTTGTAAAATCCGGACTCGAATGCATGACTCAGCTTCAATATCGGTACTTATTAAACTAACAATAATAAGCACTAAGAGGAGGGGGGTGGCAATATCATAAAAATATTACAATAAATCGTAAAATTAATTTTAAATATAAAATGTTATAGAAACAGACCATAGCAATTCCAGTTTAAGGAATTAAAAAATAAATTTCACAAGCAAAATAGTGGTATAGTATATAATCCCTCCATTCTCTTCTTTAAAAAAGATAGAAAAATATACAAGCAGGCGTGTCGTCGTCTCACTGGCATTTAAAATAACAAACTCATACTTAAATATATTCACGAATACTTCACTTTTCTAACATATATAAATTAAAGACGTTACTATCATTCCACATATTTTCTTTTTATATTACCAAGTTTATCGGCATTTAAAAGCCAACACTCTGCATTGCATCATGCTGAGCTTTCAATGTCCGTCCCTTTTGAAATATTAAAGAAAAACTACTTATTCTTCCTATGCTGAAACTAAAAGTTTCAGCGAACTATCTAAATGGATACTTCCCAATATTTCTTCATTCGAAATACGACAATTCCATTTATTCGGTTACAAATACAATTTTCTTTCGATCTTTTATCTGTAAACTGCGTTTAATTGTACAACAAAAAATCACGATATGTTATTAAAGATCATAGAAATAAACAATTGAAAATTGCAAAACATAATATCTGCCTGTAAAAAAATCTTTAACTGAAAGAAAAATATCATTTTTTTCCGGAAGAGTGAGAGAGAGTTGGGTATATATATATATAGAACGTATATGTTTAATCTTTTGTTGAAATCCAGTTGACGAAGAAACAGACATTAAAACATTGAACTTAATTAATTTCAGCACCTCTTCTCTCTTTTTAAATTTCAGAAAAGATACTAAAGAATAACTGAACTTGCATTATCTGAAGCATAAATTTTAAATCAGCAAAGCCAATTCACTGGAGAAATGTTATTAAAATTATGATGGATAGATTTACACTGCTGTGCTACATTTTACACATCTCTAGTTATTTAAATTAAAAAAATGAATAATACGCTAAGATTAATAGTTTTTTATGATTTTATATATATACGGTCGTTTATGCTTTCCGAATTCAACGCTGTGAAGTAGTAAACTATTTTACAGGCATAATGGAGAAATTTAATAATTAGTAATAGTAAATCGTAATAAAATTCGTACAATTATTCGTTATTGGTACACAATAACGAAAAAACTTAACATTTTTATTACTAAATTGTAAAAAAAAAGTATATATATACTTGATTACTTCGAAACCAAAAGTGAAATTAGGTGAAAACTATTTTATTAGAAGAAAAACACATATATCACCAACTAGTAGCTATAATAAAAAAAATTCAAATAAGTTATGCTACCTAAATGGGATTATTTAGCATTATAATAATAATTCAACAGTTTCTTTTCATAACATTTTAAGATCGCATTCCAATTTTTGTATTATTTTAGTAAAACGAACTACATATTATAATACTAGTTCATTGGACTCAGTTTTTATCTCTCGTCTAGTTAAAATAACTGTTAGCAAATCAGTGTTGTTAAACCAAAAAGTAAATTTTGAAAAAGCACTTTTTACGATGATTTATTCGGAACATACAATTTTAATTCCGCCGCAAAAAATAAAAACACGAATAAATACTACCATAAATAAATTTATTTATAATAAAATATGCACAAATATCTTCCAGAAAACTGCTCTAAATATTAACTTTTGCAGAGATACATGCGACTCCTGAGATGACGTCATACCACCAGTTAGCTAGAAAATCACTTAAAATTGAATTTTAAAAATATCTAAAGTGGATTTCGAGAAAATTCTCTTCGAGATTAATATTATTATGACCTATAGTTTCTACGTGCCAAGTTTGATAAATCTGGGAGGCTTAGTTTGGCCGAAATAGCTGAAACACACACACACAAACTCTTTCTTTTATATATGTAAATTAAATACGGTTCAATGTTTAAACACACACATACATAAATTAAATAAATGTGGGAAACTCAAAGTTTTAGATACGAATCTTTCCAAAGTTCTACAATTTCACAGTCTCAAATTATTTTTTTTATAAGCAAGTATATTCTTTGTCTAAAAGTACACATTACTTTTCTTACATTTTTCCTTGTCAAATTCTATATTATTATTTTATTTAAATTTGTTCAGGAATAAAATATGTTTTTGGAAGAGCTTAAAAATGCATGAGTATACGAAGTTCTAAATCTTGCGTTACATTTTCTATGTATTTTCCAGAAAAATATATTTGATCCATTTTACTTTAAATTTAGATTGTATCTGTATTTTTATGTTCGGACTGTTAGTATTTGTGAGATTTAAATAAAATTGATGTAGAATTAATGCAGTTTCAATCCTGGCTCATAAAATTTAGCATTTTTAAAGACCTCGTTGTTTATAATGTGAATTCTTCATATTCATGTTCTTCGAAATCTGGTATATTGTGATACAAAAATGTTTCTTATAAAAACTCGTGGAAAAAGATACTACAATGAGGAAAACAGCAGGAAAAATAATTGCAAATAATAATTAATTGTCTTTATAATTGTCACTAATTCACCAGTCTTCGTTTGAGAAATTATAATGTACTTAAAACTTAAGATACCTATCTACATTTCTGAATCAATAATTGACCAAAATTAATTTTTTTAAAACTTTTTGCCATTTTGTGTAGGAAAAAAATCGAGTACATAGAAAACAAAATTAGTAAGTTTAGAACGAGAAAGGTCTATGCTGAAAATGTGAAAATTTTTAAATATTTCCTATTAAGCATTTTTTAACAATATAAGAATGAACAGACTTTTTAAATGCGTTTATGAAGATTTCATCTTTTCAGTCAATGTTAGGCTACTTAAAACCTGATAGCGCAAAAATTTATGAATGTACGGTTTATTGTTACGAACACTATGCGTTTTATAAAATTTTCTATAAGAAAATGTGCAATGAGCTATATCTCTTTGGTAATTGTAAATTTATTTTAGTCCAGTGTCTGGTGTATAACTACGTTAAATATGTTGTGTACAAATAAGATAAATATATGGGTTTGAATTCCATGTCGAATGTTTTGAATTTAGGTATGATTTTCAACAATTATTTACCTAAAATACCTCATTTTAATAAATTTAAATTGTCATATAATGTTCTGATTTCTGTTTATCATTAATTTAAAGTATCCGACTGGTTGCGACAACTTTTGTTTTAAAAAAAAGGAGGTATGGGGATTTTTTTGTTATTTTTAGATTTGTTTCGTGCATTTTAAGAAAAATGTGCTAAAATTAAGAAGAGAAAAAGAAATTATTATTACTGAAATGGGAAAAAATAGGTAACAATTGACCAAAAATAGCATAAACGCAATCCATTCTGTACCAAAGGTTTATGAACAAATTTTCAATCTAATGTGTTGCTATATTATTCAGTTTTGAATTGACCTTCAGGATAAGAGATATTTACTTTTTAACAAAAACTAGAGCACTTTATCTCAGTTATTATATGAAATTGCTTAAAAAATGAAGATTATATTCACATAAGGGGACTGTAAATTTTGTAATAAAACAGTGATGGATAAATATGAAGGTTGAAACAGTTCTACTATTATACAGAACTTACAGAGAAAATTTCAGTCAATTATGTTCAAAACTTTTTTAGCAATCACTGACCCCGTTTGATTATTTAAAAAAAAATCACATTTCCAGTAAAACGCGTTTTAAAGTATGACATCTTGGTTAAAGTAATGGCATCTGCTTTTACTAAAACACTTGTAGTTTTTGTTCGAGTGAACGGAAAATGATAAAATTGGTATTTTTATAAAGCTAATAAAATGGCCCATAAAATAAAATCACAAAAAAATTTGTCACTTTTTGGCAAAATTCACAATTTTAGGGTAGTCGGATACCTTAAGTCATAAACGCCAATAAAATAACGATATTACTAATTGCATGTCATTTTAAAAAAACTCGCTTTCGTGGATTTTGCAAAAAAAATGTTACATCTTACTTTTCTGTTATAAAAATGGTAGAAAAATGTGCTGATATGTGGAAATAAAACAATATTGAGCAAATGCGCTCGTGCGTATACAATTTAAACAACACGATATGTTAATTCACAAAAAAACACACTTTAGAAAGAAAATCATCAAAGTATATTTTGCTATAAGCATAGTCCTTTTTGCTTCTAAAAACACGGCACAATAGTGAAAAAATTTCTTCATTCTCCCACATAAGTAGAAAAATATGCATATTTTCTGAACTCTAAAAGTAATTTTTATGTATTTGCTGATAATGGACTTCCATTCTTTAAATAAATGTATTGAAATATCAAAACTTTATAGTCTAAAATATCAAACCAATTTTTTTTAAAATTATGAATATAATTTATGTATTACTTAATAATCTTCAGTGTTTCTAATTCATTTTCTCCAATGGGAATCCTAAATAAACTTCATCTCTCACAGCATTATATCCTCAAATCAAAAACGTATTTAGTTTTCTCCAAAGCAACATTACTTTTCCGTTTATTTCGCTCCAATGCCATTCCTGAGAATTAAAACTTTCCCCTTAAAAGAGTGAGTTTCTCAAGTTTTCCACTGTGAATAATTTCTAAAACTTTGTGAAACGTCTTTAAATGATGTCATAGCAACGTCTCTTCTGAATTAATCAGCTCTCTCGGAGTAACATATGATACTAATTCAAAAATTACCTTGTCTCACACAATTATAAAATTAATTAAAATATTTCGTTACAACTATTTTATTAACTTCGTACGGTGTTCTTGACAACTTTATTTCGGTTATGAGACGCAGTGAACATAATAAATAGTTTCGTAGAATTTAAAGCACCTTTGATTACAAAAGGAATATCGCATGCCTCTGATGAATTTATTTTTAGATAAAGAAGCTTACCTTTTAAAATTAAGCTGTTTTATTCATAACAAGAACATTATCTTAATATTTATATTAATTTATATGCACTGCCCAATAAAGGAAATAGTAATAAAATTTCCTCATTATTAATATATATTGTTGGCTTGGCTATTAAAATTGCAATAAACTATGATACAAACGTAAAATTAGCAAGAATGACAGAGTATGTAAACAATTATAATTTAAGCAGAATCTAACGATGTAGGTGGGAGAAACGGCATTTCAAACTCAACATAAAGAAGTAATGTAAAAATATGTTTTTAAGTCAATTCCTACTTAGGTCAGAAAAGAAAAGTTTTATTTCAGTTACTTTTTATCAAATAATTACAAAAATGTATATACATATGACAGAATCACAATATTAAGTGGCAAATAATTTTTCTTAACTATCATTAAAGTATCGTTTGTCATCCAAAACAATCGTGTATATAAAATTTCAGTTCAAATACAGGCTTTAAAACGTGAGGGGGGAAAATCTTTTAAAGTTTTGACCCAAGTCGCTAAAAATGAAGTCGACGGGACTGTATGTGTAATTATTTGAATAATTAGTTTCTTTTAAATAATTTAAAATAATTGTAATTAAATTATCGTATTGTGTCATCCAATTTAATTGTGAATATAAAATTCCAGCTTAATTGAGCGCATTAAAATGTATTTTATAAATGATTGAAAAATTGAACAAGATATAGGGAGACTGTTAACTAATAGTATGAATTGAAAAAAAGGCTACGCAGCGGATTTCTCATTCAAAATTCGTATTTGAATGTTGGTTATTTGTGAGAAAATTGTAGCATGCCACGTATAAGGAGAAATTACCACCGGCATGGGCAAGAAACCTATAGGTACAGAATTATGACATAATGAGACTATGTTTTATCGCTCCTTGATATTGCTATTAACATTGGTCGAAATTCAAATGGTTTCCATACGAATATCGAATAAATGAGTTCATTGGAAATTTACTGAATGCTTTGCAGGATTTTAACGGCCTTTGGCCCCAACCAATGGAAAGGAAAGACATGTTATCAGGTCGAGCATGCAAGATAACACAGTCACATCATCGACCTTGAATCATAAAATGAGTTTGTTTGCAGCAAGAGAAATATCCGCACGGACAATACAACGACTTCTGGGGCAACATGGATTATCTGCACTGGGATCATTATTACGGCTTATTTGACACAGCAGCATAGAAACGCCGGGTCACAGTTATGTCCCCAAAAACCTACATCAGCGTTTCTTAAACTGTGGGGAGAACCACCCCTAGGGGGCGTAATAACTCTACGAAGGGATGACGAGCATATTCAAAAGTCGAAAACAAAAGATTATTTTAAAAACTTATTAATTTACTGAAAGTAAACGAAAAAATACATTATGACATAATAAAAGAAATAAAACATACATTTTCACTGATGTAATACACTTGTAAATGTATCAGTACTGCACAATGTATTTTATAATTAATTTTATAATACTAATTTTTAGGTATATTCGCCTGATATCTCACACCCTCCTTTTTACGAAGAAACATGGAATGTATGTGTGAAATGCTCTTAAATTTTGAAATCGTTTATTCTAGATATTATCCCAGGTTTTTGAAATCTGGTATATATCTAGAGCTACAACTCCTTATCAATTCATAAGGTAGTCATTATTTTAAAATAAACAGTATTTCGATCTATGTAGAGGTCTAATTTTTTTTATACTCGCCTCTCTTTTTTTTATTTTTAAATCTGTCATTTTTATATCCGGCGATTTCGTAAATTTCGATCATAATTTTTGTGTTAAAAGTACGCGTTATATGTTGGATTTTACGGTTTATCTAAGCTATAATTGAAAAAAAATGTTCAATTATGACGAGTATTCTCAATTCTTCAATTATGACGAGTATTCTTTGAAAAGTGAAGTAACTTTTCAAAGTCACCAATGGGATTGTCAAAATAAAGCAAAAATCCTTATTTTAGTTCAGTTTTTAAAAGTGAACTTGTCACTATCGATGAGGAACTAAGTTATATTCTGTCTTTTTTTGACCCTAAGTCCATCTGAATTCTGTCTGATAGTCGAAGTGCCATCCAACATTTGTCTAACTGGAGTAGCAGTGGTGATAAAAATAGAACGTCTATTCTTGATAAATTAAAAAAAATTTCATCATTTTGTGATCTGTACTTTCAGTGGATCCCCTCTCCTGCATATGTTACGACCAAAGCCCGAAATCAGCCAGTTTCCGAATTGGCCGGCCAAATCGCGAAACAGCCAATATCACCTCACAATGACCGGACAAAGTCCGATCTTTCCTTGATTTCGGGGTTTGGCCAGCCAGTTCGTGAAATGGCATGGGGCGGCGATCGGCTAAAGTTAGAAGAAAAAAGGCCACGAGTAAATTGTGGGTGTTTGTATACCGTAATGTTAATGATAACCACATTATAGCTGCCACAGAGAAGTTTTCCGACGAATCCGCCCCCCTTAGGCGCCTTCGGGATCGGCCAAGGAGGTACGGTGGCCCTAGGTGGGCTGTAGTCTGAAGGGAGAAGTTTTAGTGAGTAAGGATCTCCCAGTACCAGAAACCTCCTGGTCTCTTATAAAAATTTCCTCTCCCTTGGAGAAAACAAACAAACAAAAAGATAATGACATTATCTACTGAATTAGTTTATTACAGAAAATTATCATTATCATCACTTGTTACAACAGGATGAACTTTTATGACATTTTGAATTGCACAGCAGTTTGTTATTTTTACATCTGCAGCGATTTATGGAGCACTTGGTAGTGCAACTGCATCGAATGTAGCCTTGGCCGCCGGTCAGCGATTGTGAAGAGGCAACGGTTCGTAATGATTTTTCCTCTGTGTCCAGTGTAAGTGGATGTCATTGTAAGTAGTTTCTCTTGCAAAATGGAAAACTCACTTCGGGAAAACAGTTGTTTGAGAACACCATGTCCTGTTCCCTAGCTTGTAGAAAGCGCCCTTACCGAACAGTCTTGCTTCAGCACATCGAACATTGGCCAGGGAGTTTCGAGAACTTCGGGAAGTGGCCGAAGAAAGTCGCATTTGCGTTATTCATTTCCAGTACATCGGGCATTGGCCACACGCCCCTGCCAATATGCGATTTGGCCGGTGAATTCGGGAAATGGCCGATCTTCGGGCTTTGGCCGTAACATATATATATATATGGGGTAATGAGGAGGAGGCTGCCTTGGTGAAGGAGGGTGCCAAAGAGGCTTTGACTACATCTAATTGCCTGACTTATTTTGAGCTGTACTCTACCAGTTAAGCATATTGATAAAAGGACTTGGCTCGTCCCCCCCTCCCCGGTTCATACTTGGTATTGAGCTGATTCCCCTGGAGGATCTTTTGCTATGAAGTGCTACAAATGCACCCAGACGTCATTTTACAGATTTCTTAGTGAAAATTTAAGAAGCTTTGCCTTCCTTCCAGGGGGGTGGGGCCATAAAACCCATCCGATTTGTCCAAAATGTTACATCAAGCAGGCTTCCCCGACTTATATTCTTGGATGCTTGGGCTTGTCCGGCGACGATTTACTAGATCTTCCTATGCTTGTATATGACTTTTTGAGGGTGAATAAACTCATAGATCTCGTCCAGCAGAAGCTAGACAAGGAGATAAGTAACAACAACAACAACATAATTGAAAGAAATGTTATATGATATTTTGATTCTGATATCTGCTTTGAAAACGCTTTTAAAATTATGAACTTTTAAATTATTCTATTTGTTATATAATATGCAAAACAATATAAGATTTCTTACAGTTGTAGTATTCCCAGACCTCTGGGAAAGGGTCTCCAGACTATACTCTTAGTTTCGAATAATTCATTTTAAAGTATCATACTATACCTGATAAAGAAGTCATTCCATATTCTAGATTCAAATACTCCTCTGACATCCTCAAATGTAAACATTATTCTGAGATTTATATCAATGAATTTTTCTGTCTGGAAACTAAAATGATTGTTGAAATGAAAAATTCTTCAAGACTCAAGTCTTCTAAGTATTTCAAGTCTTTCAGCGTTAATAATTCTTAAGGCCGTGCAAAACTTTGAATACTTGCATGATAGAAGAATTGATATCTTCAGACCGTTATATGTAACGAAAATTTTTAAAAAGTGCTTCACTCTTTCAGATTCATCTATAAAATAATTAAAACCTTCCGTTTTAAATACTTAAGTACTTTATTAAAGTTACAATCATTAAGATATCTGCACTAAAGTTAAGCATTGCAAAGTACATACTATCTAACTTTGTGCAATTTTACTACATGTCTGGCTATAACATATAATCCTTTCATATCTAAAGATCGTAAATTAATTGGAGATGTTTTAACTTTTAAACTTTGAAACGAACTTCAAAGTATATATACTAGAGTAATAACGTTATATGTTTTAATTATGTTTTAATTAATTTAAATGCTTAGCCGATAAGTTTTAAAATCATTAAATACCTTATAGCAACGTACAATACCTATTAAAAAACTTTTAACATCAGTAAATTTGGAAGATTACTGAACGCTATTACGTATACAATTATTGAATACTATTACGTATACGATTATTGAACACTATTACGTATACGATTATTGAATACTATTACGTATACGATAATTGAACACTTATTAAAATTGTACATCTAGTTAAATTTCGGGGAGAGCTTATAATAAACTAAAGGCAAATTTACATTTATGAGCTTAGTTGGACTTAGACAATACATAAACTATTAAATGAAGTATACTGTTTGAAATCGGTATTTTTGGAGAAGAATGCTCATAAACAGTATAAGATGCTGATGTAAAGTATTGTGCTTTGAATATGTAAACAAATCATATGCATGGGGAATTTTGAAAAGTGAGGAAGATATTCAAATTATACATAAAGTAACAGGTTGGTTATTGTCGATCTGAGGTTTTACGGGCATTTAGAGAATATTTAAGATAAGTGTAAGCAAATTATACACATATGATAATAAAGTAAAGAAATTATCAAACACTTACTTTCGAGAAGTTTACTAAAGATGTTTGTTTAATCTTTTTTTACACTTGTGGTACTAATTGAGCCATTTTACATATGTATTTTGATGGATTAAAAAGTTTGATTAGCTAATAAAATGTGGTATGTACCTTCTTAGAGAAACAGCGTCTTGTAGGAAATCATTTTATTTGTTATCTGAAAACCATACGAGGGCGGTCCGATAAGTACTTAGCCTACAAATGAAAAAACAAAAATTTTGGAAAAAATGCAATTTATTTTTCAATATAATCTCCTTTTAGTTCGATACACTTGACCCAGCGATGCTCCAATTTCTTTAACCCGTCTGAAAAAAAAAGTTTTCTCGAGGTCTACAAAGTAGGCTCCGTGGCGGCGATTACTCCCTCATTCGAGTGAAATTTTTGCCCGGTGACTGACTTTTTCAAGTTAGAGAAACAAAAAAAAAAGTCGCACAGGACCAAATCTGGAGAATCTGGTGGATGGGGCAACAGTTCGTAGCCTGATTTGATCATTTTAGCCGTGACGAGTGCGGAGATGTGAACCAGTGCATTTTCGTGGTGGAAGAGCACATTTTTCTTCGACAAATGGGGCCATTTTCTTTTTAATTCGGCGTCGAATCGGCCCAATAATTCAACATAGTATTGCCCTGTGACCGTTTTGCCGTTCTCCAGGTAGTAAATGCATATCACATCTTGCAAATTCCAGAAAATGGTGGTCATCACCTTTCCGGCCGATGGGACAGTCTTCGCCTTCTTCGGAGCAGGTTAACCGGGTAAAGTTCACTGTTTCGAGAGTTCCTTGGTCTCTGGTTTGTACCAGTGGATCCATGTTTCGTCGACGGTCGCATAACGATGCAAAAACTCGCTTAAACAGAACCAAACACTACTCTGAAGTGGTCACACGGTTGTGCTTGTTATCCGGAGTGAGCAAACGCGGCACCCATCTTGCGGACAGCTTTCTCATACCCAAAATTTCATGTAGGATATGCGCCACGCGGTTTTTTGAGATGCCTACTATCTCAGCCATCTCGCGCACCTTCAATCGGTGGTCTGCCAAAACGAGATCGTGGATTTTCGTCACGTTATCCTCCGTGGTTGCTGTTTTCGGGGCACCTGGGCATGGCTCATCGAAAACCGACGTGCGACCACGTTGAAATTCATTGAAGCAATTTTTGACGGTCACCATCGAAGGAGAAGCGTCTCCATACACTCCATCCAAGCGCTTTTTGATTTCACTGCGCGATTTCCCTTCCAAAAACAAGAATCGAATCACCAACCGATATTGCCTCTTTTCCATTTTTTTTAAATCAACGGACACGCTTGCTTTCACATGCTCTCAAACTAGAACTACTAGTCCGATCCGGCTGAAATTTCGTCAGTAGCCGTCTACAGGAAGGTACTACACTATAGTGTACGTCTCTTGCGATAGTGGAATCATCTGGCAGGCTAAGTACTTATCGGACCACCCTCGTATAAAAATCAGTGTGTGGCTCTAAATTAATACGCTATTGTGTTTTTCCTTTTTCCAATTAATTTCATTTGTTATATTAAAATAAAATAAAATAATATATTTGATATAAAGTAACATTTCAAAAGGATTTTTATCTAAAATTTGAAATTTAAATTTAATTATGAAATAAATGTAAGAATAATCAGTTTATTAATTTTATGATCATGATTTGATTTGATGGTAAACATTTATCTTCTTAGTTTATTAGAAACTATAAATACTACGATATGCAGCCTTTGATCTGTAGGAATTTAAGCAACATAAATGGATGGATTATAAAAAATTTTCTTGCCTTCAACTATGAAGATGCATATTTCATACGAGGATATTAGTTAAATATACACACAGGTGAAGTTCTAAAATAACAGAAACCTTATCTGAAAAAGTTTGTACCAAAACGACGCAACGTGCCATTGAACAAAATGCGCATTATTTTAGCCGTGTTTGTATAAAAATAAAAAATAAAAATATTTTAATCACAAAATAATCTCGGTAAAAATATTTTAATTTTTTATATCAATATATAGTACAAAAAAATAAGAAGAGAGAAAATTGCACTTCCTACAAACTTAGAAAAGAAAGAAATTGGATTTTACGAAAGCATATCAAGAAAATAAATGATGCAAAAGAATATTGTATTAAAATTGGGTAAAAACAGACAAAACAAGAAACAAAGGTGTAGAGCATAGGTTCCCAACCTTTTTTGAACTGCCCCCCCTTTTCTAGTAAATATTTTAATATCGCCCCCTTTTCTAGTGAATATTTCGTTACCGCCCCCTCCAACTCAAGAGAAATAAGAGTAAACATTATATATGTTGAAAACAAGAGTTAAATTTTAAAGAATATTCTATTACTAATAGAATGTATTTTTTAATTAAACTTTTTTCTAAAGAACCAATTTTTTTACTTCCGAATCTGGAATAGTTATTGCTACAAATATATTTAAATGTATCATATATATTTTAGTCACACAGAAAGGATATTTTTGGATTTGAAACGCGCTACGAAATTTCTTCTTCATTTAAAAGAGTGGAATAAAGGTTTTGACCTATCCGTTACAAAGACAGGCAGGAGTTTGGATGATACGAAGTAATTCATAATAAACCATTGCTTTCAAAATAAATATAAATTGATACTTTAAACCTTTTTAAAGAATCTCATGTTAATTCCTAGTTAACATATTTAATTATGTTTCTTGGATAATATACGTAATGAAATGCAGTGGATGAAATGCAGTTTTCCTGCTGCTCAGAAAGACAACAAGTGCACTACAGAAATTAAAAAATGCACTATATCATTCTATTTAATGTAGGTCTGAATGTAATGTAATCTTTAAGTTTTTCATCCACTTCCCGAGCTACCGAAATATGTGAATTTTCGTACATGTGATAGAAATGATTTAAATACATACAATCAACATAAGTAAACAGTAGTAAAGTTTACTTTTGTTAGTACATAATAGCGGGGGTTTTTTAAGTCTTTTTTAGACTATTTTTCGTTAATCTACCCAAGCTCCTCCGCGCCATCTCAACGCCCCCTAATTTTTTTCTGGGTTTTTCACTGCCCCCCTGAAAGTCTCAAACGCCCACGTTGAGAACCTGTGGTGTAAAGCAGGGGTGGGCAGACTTTTACATGACACGGTCTACTTCTAATTTTTTAAAGGTGTTGCGGTCCACTCTGTGGCGTAGGTGAGATAAGCACAAAAAAAAAGCTCAACAATACTTATATTATAACAATAATAAATACAAAATATGTACTTACCTAAATAACTACAATAAAAAACTTACTCTTTTAAAATTCCGTTTTAACTAAAACACAAAATACAAACAAAATAATTATACCAACAAATTTAATGATGATTTACTATATATCAAAAAATTCAAAATACATCAAAAAATAAATAATTTTCATTTAAAGTTAATTCTCGCTTAGTCTCAGTAGAAGACTTAGTCCGCATACTATCTCCGTACCAATCTTGAATATCTCGGTATATAATTCCTAACTGTTAATCTTGCAATGAATTCTAAGTGGCCGACCGTGGAACTGGAATGATACATTGTCTTACAACCATCTTTGAAAATGAAGATTCACACAGGTAGGTAGAGTGAAAGAACGACGTTAAATGAATTGAGATTTTAAACTGGGATACTTTACTTCGTTTTTTAGATTCCAAAAATTATTCTTTTAAAATTGCGTCCTTTTGAAGGAAAAAAAATTCGTGTTTCACGAGAGATAAAGGGAACCTGAAACATATTTTTAGTTATATTTTCTGCATTAATATTGCCAAATGAGCAACATATGAATGCAACGGTTAGTTCTAGTCTAGTATATTCTTGAAAATGTCTCTCAAATTCGAGATACAGCTTTATTATTGCATCATGATATTTTTCTTCGCTTAATGTACCTCCATTTTTAACTAACTCATCATAAATAAAGTTGAACTTTTTTAATTCATTCTTCAACAATTGAGAAGATTTTAGATTTATCTTGTTTTTGAAAGTGTTAACAAATCCAATCGATTCTACTATTGTTCGATTTTTCCCTTGCAATTTAAGTGTTTACCCCAAACACAAAATCTAAATATATCATGTTATAGCAGATCCACCTCCATGCTTGACAGCTGGAAGGAGACAATCACGATCATACGCTTGTGAAAGTGACCTCCAAACGGGAACCCTTCAGTTGTAGGGAAAAGCGTGAAAGACGATTCGCCAGAACATATTACTTTCTTTTATTTATCAACCAAACCAGGTTTTGTGAGTGTGGCATCACTGTAGCCGATATTTGGCATTAACATCTGTGACAAGTGGTTTGGGAAATGCTGCTCTGCCATAAATGTTCTGTTTATGAAGGTGCCTTCTAACTGTAATTATTGACAGTGGAGAATCTAGATGCTGATACAACTCTGTGGTCACTTCACATTTTAGACGTTACAATCCGCTTCAATACACGTCGATCTCTTTCCCTTAGCTTCTCTTTCTGCCCACTATTTTGCTTTGCCGAGCTTGTATTAATGCACTGTGGGCAAGCAGTCATGACTTTAGACACCATACCTCTAGAAACCTTTAAAAACTGGGATGTTTCGGTTACACTTGCTCCTGCTAGGTGGGCTCTCCCAATTTGACCTCTGAAAATCAGAGATCTAACATTTTATGGTTTTGAAAAAACAAAACCAAAACTAACAGAACTTCAATAAAACTACCAAATACTACCAGAAGATCAACATTTCTGTTTATAAAAAAAATCTGGCAGCTATTGTTATACTTTAATGCTTGCGAAGTGCATTTAAAAATGTCACTTTTATTCACGGGTGTTTCCATTATTTCGATAACTTCACCTGTGTTTCTTTTAGTATGCACGTCTAAGATCTTATATGAAGGCGGTCACTCCAAAATGTCTCGGCGGTCAACCGGTCGATCACGATCGACTTAATGCCTTTCTTCGGGTGTAGAGCTATCAAAATTGAAGATACCAAAAGTCTTTGGTCTAAAATGGAGGCCTATTCCGATTTTTAAAGCTGTCGCTAAATTAGGCCAGCAAATTTAGGGTTAAGCAATAGATATAAATTTTGCGAAGTTAAACACACAAAAATTAAAGAAGTTTCTGAATTCAGAACATAACTGTGAATTATATTTAAAAGAAATCTTGTTTTGAAAAAGAAAAAAAAAGGGAAATATGAAATTTAATAATTAAATGATTGCATAAAATTAAATGTGATTTTTTTGCTTTATAGTATATTGTGGCGAAATCTAAATAAGCCAGTAACAGCCTCCGGACAGGAGTGATCACTTTTGTCTAGTGGTAAGTTACGCGCTTACGAATCGGAAGGTACCGAGTTCAAATCTTCCGATATTGGTGACCCTGCTGAAAAGAAAAATGCAAAATCTTCTGATGTATCATGGCGCCATCTACCTGCAAGAAGAGCAAGCAAAGTCGTCAAAACTCACTTGGTGCAGCAAAGTCACCAGACTCACTTGGTGCAGCAAAGTCGCCGGACCCACTCGGCGCAGCAAAGTCGCCGGACCCACTCGGCGCAGCAAAGTCGCCAGACTCACTTGGCGCAGCAAAAGTCGCCGGACCCACTCGGCGCAGCAAAGTCGCCGGACCCACTCGGCGCAGCAAAGTCGTCAGACTCACTTGACGCAATAGTAGCAACTCCCACGCTCGCCATAACAACAAATATCTCGTTCGTTCGCCTATCCACCGACTCACTGGTGGGGGAGTACTGTGGCGAAATCTAAATAAGCCAGTAACAGCCTCCGGACAGGAGTGATCACTTTTGTCTAGTGGTAAGTTACGCGCTTACGAATCGGAAGGTACCGAGTTCAAATCTTCCGATAATATACTTAAGCACGCCCCATTTCGAAAATACATGTTTTTACCATTGAAATGTTTTGTATTTTTAAAGCTTCTGTGTAGCTTTATACCGAAAGATATAATGAACCAGCCTTTATCACAAGATTGTGAAATTTCAGCAAACATAACAAAATTGTATGTTTAATTGTTTATTAAGAAATATTACATTGAAAAGCATCACGAGAGCTATTAACGATGGATCCATAATTTTAGGCCATGGTCAAATGATAAATATTATGCTTGAGCCCGTACCTCCTCTCCAAAATTTCATACTACACTAAGGAGAGGGTTTGCAGCTCCCATAGATTTAACATGTCTCTGTCTAACTACACATCGACTATAGCAATGCCGGCCACAAGCTCACAACCTTAACTACTCTACTAGTTCCCCCATGATATCGCAAGATATAATCCCTTATATCTCTCCACTTCCCATATTAACATCTGGCTTCAAATGAGCTTATTCTGCATAAAAAATATAAAAAACCCCGGAGGGATAAGCCGGAAGTTTATTTACTACGAAAGTAGCAAAAGGAATCAAAAAGGGATTTTTATCCTTGTTAGGTGAGATATTCAGGGTGTCCCAGAATCATTGGGACAAACATTAAGGGGAGGTAGGGGGTATCACAAGAATTCAGATTTGCACATTAATCCATAGTCGGAAACGTCTTTGTTCGGCACCAGGTGGCTTTGTCCACAAGGGAACTTAAGAAAACAGACTGCATTACCGCAGTTACTTGCTGTGTCATCACCCGTAGAGTAATATGAAACATTTTACAAACACCAAGGTGGCATACATGCACCTAAATAACCGATTGGGAGAAGAAAATTCTCGAACAGCGAAATATTGTATCGTTAAAGGTAACCACAGAGAGATGCATCAGACCACCAGATGTTTATTAATTTGCATCTCAATTTATGTGAATATGGGTTATTACGAGATCATTGGCTATTGGAGGTAATAGGCATATTAAGGACCAGCCACGCGTGACTCAAAGTCCCAATATGGTACTCGTATTCCTTCGAATTGTACGCAACACATTTTGTTCCATGCATGGAACAAAATGCGTTCGATACCGTAGCCCACCCTCACTATAATCAGAACATTCTGTACTCCTCGGGGGGCGATGACAGCTCAGATGACTGCGTTACGTTGGGTCTTTGGGCATATGGGCTGCAAACAGCTCTCAATCCCATGACTGACAGTCTTTGACGGTGAAGCGACGAAAGTGATGTCTTACAGTCTACGATACACTGCTTGACCATGGGTGGAGAGGACTAATCCGAGAGGAGTGCCTAATTCTGAGTTCTTCCTGAAGTTTTGGAAGCCAAATTTTTCTTGAGTGAAAGCTGAGTGGCTGCTTTCTGAGTGACTGCTGTAATGAAGGTCTGTTTCCTTAAATGCTCTTGTGAATAACACCACCTGGCGACAAACGAAGACGTTTCCGGTGCTAAGCAAATCTGAATCCTTGTGATGTTTTCTACCTGCGCGTTAAGTTTGTCCCAATGATCCTGGAACACCCTGTATTTATGAAACAAAATGTTGATATCAAAATATAATCAAAAATACAAAAAAGTCCTTCACATGTTCATTAGTTCAACAAGCTCATTTCTATAGATATATGTATATTTTAATTCAAAACCTAAAAATAACATATATCGTCAAATTCTTTGTGCATGAGACTAATTATAAATGAAGGCTAAATTAACAGAATCTGTTTCATAACATGGAAAAGCCTCTGAAAGAATATGAACTTCAGAAATTTTTCCAGGTGTTCTTCAGCTGCTTATATTTTTGGGGAAGTCTTTTAGAAGATTAAATAAAAAAAATTTTTAGAAATCGGGTGCAGAAAATTTGTATCGTTAAAAATGTCATCTCGTTATATAAACATTTATGATCTAAAGTGAAAAATTTAACTTTACACATAAAAGTACTTTACATAACAAATAGGGAGATCTTAACTAAGGTATTTAAGATATTAACTTTTGATTTTTCAAATTGTAAAAATGACCCTTCTTCATTATGGATGTCATTAATTAAGAAACTAATTTAAAGAAAAAAAAATCGCGTCGCATATTTAATCGATAGATTCAAAATTAGGTAGCAAACTTATGAGAAAAGAAAAGGTTCATTTTTATGCAATTTAAATTTAATTAGTATTTTCCTCTGTGGAAATTTCGAATAAGAAAATTAATTAAGTTGGATAATGCAGAGAAGACCTTATCAATTAATTAAATTTCTTCAAACTTAAACTATATATACCGTATTTACTCGAATCTAAGCCACCATCAATTCTAAGACGCACACCAAATTTACAAAATGTTTTTGTGAAAAAATGCTGCCATACATTATAAGTCAAAACCATCAATTCTCTGCACGTTTATGAGACAAAATTAAAAATAAAGTAAAATATGCTTCTCGATATCAGATGCTTAGGTATAAGTTAATAATTAGTTTATTTTACTAGTAATAAAAACTTTCAAATAGAATTATAATTACTCTAACCTTCTGTATCTTGTTTTGAAAATCATTCGTCCCTCCAATTGGCTCACTAACTTCAGGATTGGTGCCGGTGTCGCCATTTTCCCACAAGAGGCCGTCTTTCGCGCAAAATGTTTTTCAAAGAATGATAATAGAAGAATGTAAAAGAATTATTAGACTTTGAAACATTTACAAGAAAAATTTTGTTATTTTCTCCACGCCATAGACGCACATTTGTTTCATTTGTGTCAAATTTTCAGTGGCTACTGCTGTTTCCTTTTTTTCTGCATATATAACTGTCTCCTTTTTCATACTTGCGTTATAATGAATGCGTCTTAATGCTGTTATCGATATCCTTAATTCTTAGGTGATTAAAAGAAAGTATACAAATTTTTTTTTCAATATGATCAGACAACGATGTTTAGGATAGATTACATACTGAAAATAAACTGCGGAATAGGATAAATCTTCGATACTCGTGGCCAGGTTACATTTTTCCTTTTGAAAAAGATGGAAACTCAATTTCCCCCATCCAACAAATGTTTTGTCTTTGATTCTTTTTCACACCTGATTTCCATTGGGATTAAAACTGGAAAAATATTTCGGCTTAGATTCGAGTAAATAAGGTATTACTCCTTGCTTTAATAAATACAGTTAAAAATGAAAGTTCTCAAGTTAAAGAAAAAAATAATAATTTAAAAATTATGGTTTATATAATACTTAATCCTAAATATATTCAATAAATCCAAATGTCTAGAAATATGAAATTAATTACAATACACACGTTGCATCTACTTTTCTAGTAATAATAGAAATCGTGCACCAAATTAGCTCTGAGATATTTGAGACAGCATTCGTCATAAATAGTTAGGTATGAGTTGATATAACTGCTAGCATACCTTACATATGTGAAATAATTTCATCTTTAATACACTCTACTCCAGTGCTTCTCAAACTTTGAATATTTGCGGCCCTAAATTCAATCATAATTTTTATCTCACCCCCACCCCTCAATAAAATAACATTGCATTGAATTCAGTAATACGGTACTTCGACGCAAAAGCTACAATATGACTTTAACCTCTTTTTTGCCCCTGGCGTATATAAACATTTCACTCAGTCAAAGCGTTAATTGCCTCAGAGGTATATATACGTATTTACGAATTACGATCTTTTATGTGAACTGCAATTCATAAAATTATTTCGAAGGTTTTGGAATGCTATAAAAAGACACTGACAGTGTTTGTAAAGGATTTACTTACTTCAGAGGATTTACTCTTATTTATTCCTATTCCTTAATACATCACGTATGCACGCTACGTGAGAAACGGTGGCATTTGGGAGCGAAACACGTATCTTTTAATCGGCATCTTATTAATATTAGCCGTACAAATTATCTGGTATTAATTTTTGTATCTTATTTTATGTATGACAAACCCATGGGTTCAATGGTAATTATTAAACTTGTTCTTAAGTTAGTGTTATTATAAAATACACTGTCCAGTACTGTGATATATTTATAAGTATATTATATTAGTGTAAATGTGTATTTATTTCTTATTATGTCAGAATGTATTTTGTTTGTTTGCTTTCTCTCAGCAAATTTATAATTTTTTAAATAATCTTTCATTTTCAACTTTTCAATATGCTCGCCCCCCCCTCATGAATTTATCACGCCCCTCTAAGGGGAAGCACCTCTGAGTTTAAGAAACGCTGCTTTACTCTAATTAATAATACACTATAATGAGGCAAAAGAAAAGATTTTCAATATAATTTCCACAATGCATCGTAGCAGTATTTTTAAACTGCTGGCCATTACAGCATCCACACTATAAAGCAGAATTATTACAAAAATCAATTTCGCATAAGTACTTACTTGAGAATCTGTATACCACCAAACTGCAAACAGATTTTTAATCCTTTTTTCTTCCTACTATACTGTATACCTACAAAGGTTAAAATTTAGCCATTTGCTTTCCTTCCTGGTGAGGAAATTTCAATGATCAGCGGTGTAAATGTGTGTTTATAAATATCGGAAGGTAAAAATTAAAATTTACATATACACCCTATCTCAAAAAATAAGCAACATAAAGAAAAACTGTATTCAAATGAAAAGAATTAATTAGAAAGCAATGAAATTTTTACAAGTTGTTGAACAGAAGAAGAGGCAATGTGCCACTCAAGATAACATAGGAAAACACCAATTAATCTTCAAATAAGCAGTATAAAGAATAATTCCTGAAACTTATGCAGACAATCTTTACTTATTCATGTTCAGTTACAATCATTTATAGGCGGTTAGCATCTCTACTGGAAATGCGAGATGCTAACTGCCTATGCATCTCACATGCATAGGCAATGAGATGGCGACGATTCATACTTACAAGCAAATTCTTAATCACACTTTGTGGGATCTATGCCCATTGTCGAAGAAGACATATTGTCAAATCATTAAGGTTTTGAAGAGGATTACGCCTCACCGAAAGACGTTTCCCAAGCATATATCAGACATTCTGTATTGGGTTCACATCGGGAGAACGTGCTGGTTATCACATTAAAACAGTGTTTCACGTTCTAGGTATTGATTAATAATTAGAAATTTATGTATTATTGCGATATCGTCAATAAACAAGGTATAAAGGTTCACTCCAAATAGGAGTGAACATTTGAGTCGAAGATTGTATCCCAATAAATAACTGCTGACACTGAACCATCACCAAAGACATAGAGATAAGTTTGACCACCAAATGATATTCCTTCCCAGGCCATGACACCAGCACGAATGCAAATGTATGTTTCAATGATATTGTAGCTGTGTCTTTCAGTGATATGGAGATCGAGTTCTTGGGATTCTGCAGACCCATATCAAGCTGAGTTATTGCTTATACAGAATCGAGACTTATCGATGAACAATACATTGGTTGTTTGCTGCGGTGTCCAAGGGATGCGCTTATAAGCCATCGTATATCAGAGATCTTCAGTGAATTGACATCATTGTACTAGCACTGAAGTCTGTTGGGAATGCAGATTACTATTATTAAGCAATTCATGGACGGTTACTCGTGATGTTAATATTCCTGATGACATTGCTAAATTCAAAAGAATTTGACCGTCCGGTAACGCCAAGCTAGCAAACACATGTAATGATTGTAAACCTCGAACGTCCACTAAGATGTCTTCGTGACACTGAATGTTTGTTTTAATTGCGTTTCCGCAAGAGTCTGATGCTCGTACGTTGACATTTAACTACTTAACTACCATCGACGTATACATTCGTCACGCTGAACTGGTGCTTTAAGTGCCCAGGACGTATATATACGTCTTTCTGAAATACGATTCTTTTCTTTGTGCTGCCATGATTACCACTAATCCGAAGGCTTTGGATGACCTTTACATTGTCTGCGAAGAATCTATTTATTTCACAGAAAAATTTGAATACTTGTGCCTTTTCTCTCCTCTTCCCTCCCAATACACCGCATACGGACGCCTATGTGAAAACGATGGCACTCGGGGGAGAATCACGTCACTTTTAATCAGCATTTAAGGGGTGAAGGAATGAAACAAATTTAGCATCCAACGCAACGGAAGGAACAGAAGTTGCTGAAATGAACCTGTTTTCATATCTATTGCATTACACAGCCCTACGTGTTATTTTACTGCGGAGGTTCTTTTTTTATTCACTGCAAGGAACATACGAAAAGTTTGTAACTTGAATCATTCTTTTTGAATTGTGCTACTTTTATTGCGTGTTGCTTATACTCTGAGACAGTGGGCAGTATTATAATATAAACAGAGAAATATAACGTGATAAAATTTATGGCATGTGGAAAACTATATAAATAGTTCAGTTAAGATCAGCAAACTTATATAGAATTCGAAATTATTATCGGATTAACACAGTGTGACATTTTTATTTAAAATACTTCTTATATGTGTTTTTCTTATCAAGTAGATGAATATAGCTATAAAATTATAAGTAAAATTCTGAATTTAAGGCATGTCGAGTACTTCGAACTGGATATTGATATGTACACTTCAGGAAACCTGTTACTATTTATACGATACCAATAGGTATCTGAGAATTTCATACTTAAAGCGTTGAAAATAAGAATTTTTACTTTCTTTTTAACATCCTTTAGACAACTTGTAATGTAATTCTTTTTCACTCGTCATATAATAAGCCCATCTAAATTTTCAAGGAAAGGATTCAAAAGAATAAACAAATAACTGAGAAGAGAAATAGCTTCGAAGACTTCAAGTCTTACTTCGAGAATGTTGCATTTCGGAGAGTGGTAACAGCAAAGGCGCATTCAAAAGCAGAGTTCGTATTCTTTCTTATTTTCCTCATGCAATAGTGAATAGAAATACGTTTCCATACTAGAGCTCTTTTGAAGTAGAAAATGTAAGAAATGATATCATTGGAAACTGTGTTTGAATTGATTATGCTTCATTCGAGTTCACCTTATGTTATCGATGGACTAAAAGTGTCAAGTGTCAAGTAAACTGAAATAGTTGCATTAATATACAATATTTCAATAGGACGGATTTTTTCTAGGGTTAACTTATCTCGGTAATATCTGATTTTTAAGTTTCATATTCGGAATTCATGAGTTAAGGAAACTCCAAGATTTAATATTTAACGTTTAATACAAAGTTTCTCAGAATTTGTTGAATTAAAAATACGCTGTATTAATTATCTTTGAAAATAAATGCATAGCAATTTAGTTTAGCAACATTATCCGATCTTAAATATTTTTCTCGGAGAGGAGAAATAAAACTAACACACGATTTAAGGCCCAGTGAAGAGGCTGTGGTGGCCTAGTGGTCAAAGTAACGGACTCGTGGGTGGCGTATCATTGAACCTTGTACCGCTGAAAGTCCGCCGTGTAGAGGGGTCTGATGCACGTTAGATTTGTCAAAGCTCAAACGTCCACCCGTTAGTGTGGTGTGGAAGTAAGGAGAAGAATGTGCCAACTCAGATATCGTCCTTGTCACAAAACCATGGCTCAAATTTACAAGGTCCATCGCTAAAAGCCTTCGAGTATAGCTGAATAATGCGACGTTAATATTCACTTACTTCCTTGGAGTACGTGAGTGTAATGTTAACGTTGCAATATAGAGCATAACAAAGGTTATTGATGTTGATGAACCTCGTAATTTCGATCCATGGTCAAATAAAGAAGATGATACCTGAACTGACACTCCTCTCCTAACTGCAACACCACACCAACGAGAGCACATTGAGTCTAGACATACTTACGCGCAGTGGATTTACATTGTTGAATAGTTAATAGAAATGGATTTCTATTATTGAATAGTTAATAGAAATGGATTTCTATTATTGAATAATAAATAGGCAAATGGGTTGAAATTTTTGAATAGTTAATAGAAATTGATTTTCATTATTAAATAATTAATAAAATGGATTTAAATGGTTGAATTGTTAATAGAAATGGACTTACATGATTTAATAGTTAATAGAAATGGGTTTACATTATTGATTAGTTAAAAGAAACGGGTTTACATTATTGAGTAGTTAATAGAAATGGATTTACATTAAATAGTTAATAGAAATGGATTTTCATTTTTTAATAATTAATAGAAATGGTCTTAAATTATTGAATAGTTAATAGAAATGGACTTACATTATTGAATAGTTAATAGAAATGGGTTTACATTATTGAGTAGTTAATAGAAATGGATTTACATTATTCAATAGTTAATAGAAATGAATTTACAATATTGAATAGTTAAAAGAAATTGGTTTACAAAACTGAATAATTGATAGAAATTGATCTACATTATTGAATAGTTAATAGAAGTGGATTTACATTATTAAATAGTTAATATAAGTGATTTTGCATTAATGAATAGTTAATAGAGAAGTGGATTTGCATTATATAATAGTTAATCTAAATGGATTTTCATTGTTGAATAATTAATAGAAATGGATTTACATTATTCAATAGTTAATAGGAATGAATTTACATTATTGAATAGTTATTCAAATGAGTTTACATTATTGAGTAGTTAATTGTAATGTATTTGCATTACTCAATAGTTAAAACAGAAATGAATTTACATTATTGAATAATTAATAGAAATGGATTTACATTAATGAATGATTAACAGAATTGGGATTACATTAACGAATACTTAATAGGAATGGATTTACATTATTGAATATATAATCGAGATGGGATGACATTAATGAATAGTTAAAATAAACGGATTTACATTTTTGAATAATAAATAGGAATGTGGTTGAAATTATTTAGGAAAAAAAGAAACGAGTTCAAATTATTGAGTAATAATTAAAAATGGATTGAAATTACTTATAATGATAAATATAAATGGGTGGAATCTTTTCCTTACTTAGTAATAAATGAAAATGTATTGAAATTGTTGAGATAGATGTGAGTAATAAAAATGTGTAATGTGTTTTAAAAAGATTGGAATAAATATATTTTTATGCGAACAATTCCTTTTGCAATTTTTTTAAATCAACTAAATATGAACAAACCTTAATGTTGTTTATCATGATTTGAGAGATTGACTTCATAAATGTCTTAGTATGTAACTGTTATAGAATGTTAAATGTAATAATCTCATTAAAATGTTAAATGTACAGATGTTAGGATGTTAAATATATTCATGGTTAAATTTTACAGGTTTTTGGATAACTCGAAGAACTTTTTACTATTAAAATCATATTCATTTTTCACATTTGTTTGCATATATTTTCTAGGAACATATCTAACATGTGAGAAAAAAAACTATGTGCATTAATTTGTAAGATAAAAATTATTTTTCTTTTTAGATTGTTTTTACGCTAAATATTGCTGTGGTTTGTATTTTATTTATGATAATCTGAGGGAAAGTTGATCTCCAGTTTACTAAAAGACAAATGAATCAACAAAAATTCATATATTTAAAATTGATTATTTATTCCGAGAAGTGGAATGAACATTCTGATTTATTTTATTTGGCAAATTTGCAATTCCTCTTTTTTAAAGTTTGCAATTCATTTTCTTGCATAAAAACTGTAGTTCATTTCCATTACAGATTTTACTTCTAATGCTGCTGATCAACTAATTATTGTAATTAATTCTAATCAAAGACTACATCATCAAAGGACAAGTTTTTATTTTTCCTTAATATATTTGGGAAACATAAGCACAAATGAATTTTATAAATGCACCCCAATGTAATTATTATTATTTATTTTCTTATGTTTAAGCGCCGGCAACATGTCTTTCCTAGAAACCTTGAATCATGAGTTCTCATTTACATATTAATGAGAACTTTATGTTCTCAGAAACACATCTATATTAATTACTTGAACACCATTCCACATGTTTTCTCTTTCAACTCCCAGTTCGTCGACATTCAAAAACCAGCCTTCTGTACTGTTTTACGACGAATGTTGATGTCATTTCCATCTGGTGCTTATCAAAAGAAAGAATTCCACACTCGTCGTGAAAAGATTTCGGTGAAAGAATAAACAGCAAAATAAATGCTTCTCGATTTTCCCGCCTTCTGAGCTAAGCCTATTCCATTAATTCAATTCTTTTCTGTGTTTCCGCCATTTTGTCTTTTTGTCTGTGAATCGAGTTTTAGCGGTATGACAAGGGCCATATTACAAAAGATCATGAGAAGTTCGAATTAGAAAATTGAGAGAAATGGTGGCTGTTGTTATCAGTCTTCCGCCAGAAGGAGGGAAAAGTTTTGGAGAGAAAGTTTGAGTCAACCCATTGCCCGTCGAGCATCCATTTAATTTTTTTGGAGATGATCCAGAACGCAGCGCTAGAGACACAAATTGGTTAAAATCAATTGGGCCTACGGACACTTTTTTAAAAGAAACCCTTTCAGACAAATTAGTCAAAAGTTCTACATTTTGCGAATGTTTAGTTTAAGGAAACTGGGCGTAACTTTTTTTGTAAATAGGTGTAATAACTTATTTACTGTGCCATTTTTGTTCTTTTTGAGAGTAGAATAATTGAAAATATTTTCAACAATTAACTAGCCATTTTCATTCTAAACTTATATTGCAATGCCTTCATTGTTCGTTAAGCCTTTTTCGTGGATCAAATCAGCGTTATTTTCCTTGAATAATTTCAAATACTGATGAATATTAACGTCATGGGGATGGGAGGGGGGGAGCTCCTTTTTTGTTTACATACAAATTTGATCTTTTTAAAAGAATTACAGTTAGAGTCACATTAACGTCGTACTGTAAAGCAGCACGATGGCTATTGGCTACGAGCCTTGTAATCAGAGGTGGATTAAGCGGCTGGCAGACCTGGCGGCCACCGGGGGCCCGAGCACCAGCAGGGGCCCCAAGCTGATAGACTTCAGTTATAAGTTCAACGTGCAACAAAAAAAATCTTGTACTGATATTGCAAACCCAATGATTACCCACGATTTGAATCGTATAACAATTAGTGTTGCCCTCATATATTGCATGTAATTGCGGTTGAAATCCGTTTTTTTTTTAAAATGTTTTCCTGAACTTTGGTCTTTAATATATGTTTTCGGTTCCAAGTTTTTAAAAAGTTGATCCTAGAATTCTTATATTAAAATAATGATCCCAGATCTCAGACTATAAACAGCTACCAATGTTTAGTTCTTTCGAAATAATTTAGTATTTGAAGGTTCGTGATTTATTGTTATCTGGATATTTGTGTTTATATTTTGAGAATGTGGGGAAAGAGATTGAAGTAGTGTCGGATTAAACGACATGGAGGCCCCTTGGTAGTCGAGTTCTCGGGGCCCCTTAGCCTGTTTATGGAGCTCTAATAGAAAACAGAACACGCTTTTGTGGGCCCCTAAAAAGCATAGGGCCCATAGGCAATTGCCTACTTCTCCTAACGAGTAATACGGCACTGGCTTGAAGTATTTTGCAAATTTAGCATGAGTTTTATTTCAGTCAGCATGAGAGGAATAGCGAAATATTTAAGTCCGATTGAAATTTCTCTAAATTGATGAATGAATCAAATAGTGAAATAGAAGAAAGTAATTTTTCGAAAAAAACTGTAGAGCAGCGTTTCTCAAACTGTGAGGCGCACCTCCCCCGAGGGGGGGGGCGTGATAACCCTACGAGGGGGGCGCGAGCATATGGAAAATAGAAGATTAAAAAAAATAAGTTTACTGACATGAAGCAAAATGCTTTCTGACATAAAAAAATACACATTACATTGATATAATTTACACATATCATCTGGCGATATTACGTCATCGAAAATAAAAGCTCCTAGCTACAGGGGCAAAAGTCGTAAAATGTTATCAATGGTCTTTTACCATTGATAACATTTTACCAGCTATTTTACGTTTATAAAATAGTATGTCACTGGCTTAAAACGACATAAGTTTTCCGTGTGAATTCTGAATCTCAGGAAACGCAATAAGAAAAGTTTAAAAGCTGGTAAAATTACTTAAAATAATGAGAAGACAAGGAGTGGTGTGATCTTTGAATGTAGGAAAAACTTCTCATTCAAAGCGGATCGACAGAAAGATCGTTTGAAGTGAAATACAGATAACACTTAGAATGGAAAAAATCCATTCAGAATGTTATTTGCCTTTAAATGACAATAACCCCTTTGTCTATTGATTGTTTGACTATAAAAACGTCACACTAAGAAACTACAGGAAGGCTTGGCTCTTAGTCGGAATTTTTTTCAGAGATGGTGCAGTGAAAGAGAATGTTATATTTTAGTTATACCGGTTCTCTTTTATTTCTGTAACAACCAAAAAGACTGGGTGTGCATTTATGGTGAGCAAGGGCTCGACAACTGCTACCCGTTCCGTGAAAAGATAAGATCATAAGCGCCAGAAGTCTTCCGTCACCCTCCAAGTCTGTAGTTAACTATTTATTTTAAGGAGTATCAATGAGTTCTCAACGTTGGTCCTCTGGGGAAGGGGAGGGGGTGCGTTAAAGAAGAATTTCGGTACATTGGACAAAAGCAGGATCGGGAAAAGCATGATCAAGATTTCTGACAGGCTTAAGGACGAATGAAAAGAATGGGATAGAATTGACCCTGAGAAAAAGACCCCTTTTCGAAGAAAACAGGAAATTTTGCGTCAATTTGACTTTTGAACTAATTTCTTTTAGCTTCCTGCGCTTATACAGACAAATCGGAGTACCGTGTTTAAACAACAAAAAAAGGTAACTATATTTTCATTTTCAAATTCTTTTTTGATTTTTAAGATTTAATGCGCAGGTATTTTAATCATTGCGTAAAATAAAGTGAAAAAATATTTTGTCGCATTTGCGTGTCATTACTATTTTATTTATTTATTTATTTTTCGTATTACCATAAATATAAATAACTGTCATCAGTTTCTGAGAATATTTTCATGATGATTAACATATTTAAATGTGTTTTCGTAGCTTGAATCTTAAAACATTTTCGATTGGCATTGTTATTCAAACGAAAAAATGTTATTTGCCACTCGTATAAAAATAATTTCTTGAGTCAGTTATAAAAAGCGATAGTAGTTCATTTAAAATACAAACTTTAATGAGAATTTGAGTACATCCAATAATTATTTACCATACTTAAAAGAATCCTAACACAATAAATCGAAATTGAAATAAAAACATTATATTTTTTGAGTTGATTTTTTTGTTTGTAATCCTAACGTATTACGATAAATTTGTTTAGTAATATATGAGCCAATCTATAATTTCTAAATATTTAATTAAAATTGCTTCAAACTGTTAAAAGAATTTTCAAAGAAAGAAAGTATATTAAGTTTACTTAAAAATACACTTTTCTTTCTTTTTATTGAGATAACTTGAAATAAACACATTTTTCTACTATACTTTAAAACTGCTAAAAGAACCATTATTTTGTAAGATTAAATTTGAAAAGCACAAATTATTATTTTTCGTTTTGTATTTATTGCCCTTTTAAGTGTGATTTGCTAGCGATATTTTTTTGACTAAGATCTTTTGTCCAGACAATTTGAAAGGATATTCAATGCAATCTAATAATTAAATGTGTATAACTAATTATAAAAATACATAAAAGTCGTATAGTTACTTTAAAAAATGCATAATTTCTTTAAATTAATAATAAATTTAATCAAAGTTCTAATAAAGTTAATCAAAACTCATCTATAACTGCATTTAAAATCTTTAAAAAAGGCAACAATACCAAAACTACAGCAGAAATTTCTTATAAAAATCATTTAATGAAATGTTTATTTTTTCAGAACAATAATAAAAGTTGAAAAATATAGGTACTGTTTTGTAATTGCTCCTAGTTTAAAACTATTTAAAGTGGTAGCAAAATGTATTACAGAAATAAAAATATGATAAACACACAATTTATAAAGTAGATAAGAGTGATTTATACAAAATAGAAACGCGAAAAGTTATTCAATATGTAGTAAGATTGATTAATTTTCAGAAAGGGAAATTTGAATGTAATTAAGATATAAATTTAGTTGAAAAATTGTAGATTTCTTTTGTGATATATTGTGGCGTTTGTCAAACAGTTTTGAGTTATCTTAGAAATTTCAAATAATTTTGGAAATGTTTTATTGTTCTCTTTAGTCACAAAGTATTAAGATTTTTGAAAAAAACAAACAAGTATAGTAATAATACTAAACTAGGATTTGTAAAAAACATTTGTATTCAGTTAATGTTTTATTAACTTATATTTAGAAACTTTAAAAGGAAACTTTACAAAAATCAAGAGTATTATAAATGTTTTTCCAAAAAATCCCACAGTTTTTTAAAAGAAAACCTCAGAATTTTTGAAGGCTTACTTTTGGTTGAGATATTTTAATAATTTTGATTATAAGTAATCCAGAAGCTAAGCTACGTTTTGTTTCAGAAATTAAACGTTGATTTCTGTAAAGAATAAAAGAATTAAAAAAAATGTGTGTATTAAATCAGAAATTTCATAATTCTATCACAGAAAATTTGAAAAAAGATGAAATGTAATTTTATGAGAGTTTGGGGGGAAAATTTAAATGCTTTATAAATTTTAGCTAAATTTGGACTGGATATTAAAAATTGCAGGAGGGCAATCATTTGATAATGCGTCTAATATGTCCGGGCGGTACTCAGGTCTACAGGCACGTATTAAAGAACACAGTTTCAAGCGCAGTTTATATTCCTTGAGCCATTCATTCTCTAAATTTAGTAGGAAATTTAGCAGCAGAAAGTTGTAGCGATGCAATTAAATATTTTATGCTTGCACAAAAAATTATTCAATTTTTTTTCTGTGTCAACCAATCGCTGGCGAATTTTAAATAAAAATCTGGAAAGGAGTAAACATGCAATATCTGTGAAAAAAGTTTCAGATACACGATGGTCAGCAAGAGCAGATGCCGTACGAGCTATAAGACTTAGTTATACACACATCGAAGAGGCCCGGGGATGAAATCCGTTATACAAATGAGAAGATCACAATACTGGAGGCAACTTCTCTTTTGAAATAGATGGGGAAGTATGAAACTTCCCTAATGACCGTGATTTGGGATACCATACTCCAGAGGTGGAGTGCTACTAGAAAGCATTGCATTCAGTTGGGTGTGAGCTATTAAAAGGAACTAATCTACTGAAATCTTTAGAAAATTATATACAAAATTTCAGGAATGAATTTGGAAAAGTAGAACAAGAAGCAACTGCTTTACAGGGCTCTCATTTGAAAAGGAAGTTGGACAAGTTTGCAGGCAGCGAAAGAGAAAAATTATTTTCGGTGAAACTATAAAGAAGGTCATGAATTTGAAAATAGGGAAAATTTCTTGGTCAACTCATTCTATGTCATATGTGATAGAACAAGTGCAGAACTATTCCGAAGAGCTGGAATATATGAAAATGTTATAGAACACTTTTTTTGTATTTTTTGACGAGATGTTACCTGAAATTAAGAAGAAAGCCGTACAAAAATTAAAGGTTATTTACAAAGACGATATTGAATCGTTTAATTTTGACGATGAATTGGATCAGCTTTTGCTATTTTTAAAAGAAAACAAAGACAATGAACACTCCAATAGAAATTTATCGAGTTGCAAAAGAAATGGTCTCGACTTTCCCTAATGTAGAGATACTTTTAAAAATATTTTTAACTATACCGATATCAAGTGCATCAGGTGAGAGATCTTTTTCGGTTTTAAAGCGCGTTAAAAAATATTTAAGAAGTAGTATGGGAGAAGACAAACTGAACAGCATGGCCATATTATATATAGAACAAGATGTTTTGGACCAAATAGATACTGCAAAAATAATCGATGAATTTGTCCAAGAAAAATCAAGACGTAAAGTTGTATAGCAAAATTTTAAGCTTTTAAGTAAGGTTTTCTTAATTCTTTAAAATAAAATTTAATTTTTTTTAGCCGTTAATTTTTTTAGCTATACATTTTTTTTTTGAGAATTTAAGGTCAGCGAATTTTTTCACTATTTAAGTTTTTCGACTTCAGCCCAGGGGGCCCCAAACCTTTTACCGCCAGGGGCCTCCAACTAGCTTAATCCGCCTCTGCTTGTAATCTTGAGTCATGATCAAGTGACAAAGATGCCACCTCATATAACAACCAATCCTCTAACTTCCACACTACACCCAAGAGAGGACATTTGAACTTTGACAGGTTAAACATTCATCTGCTCCTCTACATGGTGGGTCTTCAGGGGTACTAGGCTTGAACTTTTGATACTCCAGCTACAAATCCGTGATTTTGACCACTAGACTGCCGCGGCCACAAAAAAATAATGACAATAAATCCATTTTAATATAGTATTTGAAACGGTTAACTATTTTAATGGAATTCTAAACGAAATTGGCCAATGGTCTAAAATATAGAAAAAATGCATATTTTAAGAGAATTTGACTTTTTATTTTTAAATCATTAGCTTTACAAAAGATCTTTAATGATGTATGTGTTTGTATCCTTAGGAACTACAATAGACATGAATTCTTATCCTTAGAATCATTACTAGAATCATTACTATATACTGTGTACCAAATTTGCAAAAATGATTATTAAAAAATATTTACCTCGTATGTTCTCTCTCCCTCCCCTTATTCAAGACGTCAGATTTTATTTCAAATGTTTCTCAAATTAATATGAAACACTTGAGTTCAGTAAAGAACACTGATTATAAAAGAATGATTTATTAATAATTTTTCAACTTCATTAATGTTCACATATCATTTAGTTACTTAACAAGATAGTAATATATACTTGTGGTCTTGTCGTAATAATTTGTATCCTTTTAAAGGTAGTTATAAAAAATATACATTTTTATTCCAACATATAATCATTAAACTACCTCTCAGCTTTGTAAACCTCTAATTATCAAAATTATCCATATATAAGCTCAAGTAACGCTTTATTACGCTATAATCTAGATTTTAATTACTTTCTGCTTACATTAATTGTCCTTCCAAAAGAGTAATTATAAACTTAATATATTCAAAATCTTTTCTAGAATATACAATGTTATAGTGCATTAATATATTGAAGTAAGTATGATATGTATTGGAGCTTTAATTTCATTTCAGTTATCATATGCTTGTTTAGAAAACTATGTAAGTCCCGATGTTATTATATTATTAATTGAATACAACAAGATGATTTGACAAGTACATGTAATGCATAACTAATATAAAAAACTTAAACTGTTTATTGTAGAAATAAAGAAAAATATCATTCTTATATTTCTTTCACAAATTTTTGAAATACACTGCATCGCAAAATAATATGTGCATTCAAAAGGAAATACAGAAAAATAATAGTCCCAAAATCTTACGTATATGTACTATATGAGAAAATAAGGACATAATTACAAATTCAGTACGAAATATTGTAATATTAAGAAGTTATTACATGAAAAAAGTTGCATATGAGCAAAAAGAAAGCTACCTATGGCAATAATAGAAGTCATAAAACAACATGGAGTCCAATTCTTGACGTCAGAAGATTCTCAATGATTGATCATATAATAAATTTTGCAGTTTAGAGGTCAATTCAATTGTTTTTAAAAACGACAGCAGTTGTCTTCCAAGTACGTTCGAAAATTTTTCTATTGACCAAGAAATCTGGTTAAGACTCCTTGAGGCCTGACCCCTTATGCAAAAGCAGTCTGTACCTGAGATCTTTAAAAACAATCAGTATATAGCATTGTCAAAAACTCGTTCATATGGTAGTTTGGTACAAATAAATGTGTACGACTCACAATCTCAAGAATCTAGGCACAAACTGACTCGATCGATGGTCTCATTTCGACTAAATGAGTTGAATGATTGTTTATGGTATTAGGCTTAAGCCTAGACATGGACAACGGTCATCACATAATAATGCAATCTTACCACTTTTGCCAATTGACTTGCAATTTGAAATTACCTGTTTTTCGGAGAATATATGTACGAGAATAGTATTAACCATTAAATTATCTTGATCTTATTAAGACAGAATCGAGAACGAAACAAGGCCCCCATCGAAAGCGAGGTCCTGGTCGTGGATGCAGTTGGACCATGCCTAAACCCCTTAACTGCCGCCGGCGTATATATACGACGCACTCAACCGGTACGTTAAATGCCCCAGGAGTGTATATATGTCTTTCCGAAATACAATCCTTTGCGCCGCTATCCATCAAACTATTCAAAAGATTTTGGAATGCAAAAAAATGACCTAGACACACACGCAGTGTTTGAGAGTGGCACTGGGGAACGAACCGTGCAACTTTTAATCGGCAGTTAAGAGGTTAAGATGTCCCTGTGGGCAAAAGAATATGCAATTTTCTCGGAAATATTATTGAGAGTTCCAAAGAGCTATACATAACTTGCTGATAAACGGACATGGCAGGACGAAAAGCGTAAAGTGTCTTTGACGTAATAACCAGCCAACTAAGTGATTTGAGCGACAACTAGAAGTAATTGATTATCCCAACGAATCATTCATTTTGCTGTCTCATTTCCTGTAATGGCATGCACTTCTGCAAATAATACTGATTGGAGAATTGATTAAACCGCATTCCACACGCAATGAAATGGTCGTAAGTGCAAAAACTGAAACGAGCTTCAACTCTGAAGATTGCACGTCCTGAAACGTAAACATTCCAGCTTCACCCCTAATATGGTGAAACTCTAATCGTCACGGATGAGGAAGTTAGTACTTAACCTCCCGATGAACTTTGACACCTAAGTGCAGTGTCCACCTCGTTAATCCAAATAGTATCCCTTGGCACCACCGTACGCTTATAGAGTAACATATGGCGTCGTAACCATGTTATCAACTTTGTTGATGTGAACTTGGCTGCTGTGTGACTGAACAATTTATTCTTTACTATTATTTTTGTTTATGAGATTATGACTGTTCTGTCCGCGACTTTATTAACACCTTGTAAATTCTTCTAGGGAAAAATAAATTAATTCAACCAACCTTCGCCGACCAAGAAAGCGTGATTATGTAAATGAAGTATTATATATAAATTCTGTTTTCGCGAGTTTGTGAGTTGACACGTTGGAGTGGGCAAGTAGGAGTTAGCGTAGAGTCTGCGAATTAGTTTGTTAGTCCAAGATTGAAAGATAGTGTAATTAGTAAGAGGTCTTGGAGTTGTCCAGGAAAAAGATTACAGAGCATGGATCCAACAACATTGATCAAGCCTGATAAAGATCACCTGCAAGTTTCCAGTGTAGGATCCGATGTAAAAAAGTACAGGTATTGTGAGCTTGATTAATTAGACGTTAGTTTTTTAGTGTGCGATGTAGTTATATTTGAGCATATTTAAGCTGTCATAGATTCAGTTGAGGGTCCGTAGTAGTATCTCCGTTTTGTAGAATCTCACCTCCGTGCTCTAATATTTAATCACCAACTTTAACTAGATTGTTATTGTGTCTGATTGATATTTGGAAACAATAAATTAATGAGATTGAAATCATGTCTGTGGATCATCCAGTTTCTCCCACACACCTAGCCAGGTTTACAGGTAGACAAGAGGGTTCAGATGGAAGCAGGAACCGACCGCTATTCAAGGCGTCCTGAGACTCCTTGTTAAAAATCCCTGCGCTGATTCATAGTACTGTACATCATCAAAATGGTTAAGCAAAAGTGACGGACGACTCGCCTATTCAACCAATCTGTTTCACTGAGATGTACAAATCACTTCGCTGAGGATTTGGAAGTATTCATGCTACTTCATAGTGTATCTAAGGTAATACAAGACACAATATCGAGCATCAAATCCAACAAGTCCATCTGAATTGGTTTAAACGATCTCTACTGCGCATGTCTTATTGCATAAATGGGACGGATAGAGCTCAGGACCAGTAGTTCCGCAGCCAGATGACATTAGTATTAGACAAAAGTGATCACCTTTGTCCGGAGGCTGTTACTGGTTTATGTGGATACCGCTACAGGCAAATTATTACTAGGTATCTGAATTCAGACAATGTTGTTGTAGTACTTTTTATTCTTGAGAGTAAAATAACCAATTTATGAAGGCCTCAAGTATAACGTTTAATGTGTGTGTGTGATGAGATATTTTCACTATAAGAAACCTCTCGGCTGTTCACAATATTTTTCTAGTACATCATAAAGTCATTATATATGTATAAAAAGCATTTAAATTCAACTCGTAGCATTTTTGAACAAACAACTTTTGAAAATGAGCCTGATGGTAGAAGAATTTTTAGAACAAATTTATCTATTATGATTTATAAATATATCTTTAACCAGAATCATATAATTTTTTTCTTAAAATCAATTTCTACTTAGGTCAACAAAGAAAATTTATTTTAATACATTTTATTAAATAATTACAATTAATTTAAATCTATACATATACATATGAGAAAATCACAATATTAAGTAGCAAAATAGAAAGCGATTTTCCTTTCTATATATATGATCTAGGAATATCATTTTGAGGTTTGTTATTATTTATTCATTCATACATCACATTCTCATAAATTAGGTCATCCCAGGTAGGATTCTTCGAGCACTCGACCTTTGGATTAAAAGTCCTACGAGCTATACATTGCACTACAGGGACACAACGAACGATTTTCCTTTTAATATATGGTGTTGGACAAATATTTTTGTTTGTTACTATTTATTCATTTATTAAATTTAATTAATGAATTAATATTTGAGAAAAACTATTTTAACCTCAAGTGGCATTCGCTACAAATTTTAAAAATTATATTTTAACTCGAGTGGATGAATGAAAAGTACTTTATTAACGATTGAAAATTTGAGAACAAGATATATATTTATATAAATAAATATATATATATAAAGGGTGAGTGTGTAGACCAATGGTAGGAATTGAAAAAACGATGATGAATAAATATTCGTTATTAATATATCATATAAAATTATTGATTTGTGATTGTAAACATTTTTTCTCGCTCATTTTGTTTAACAAAAAGAAATATTTAAGCACAGATTTATTTAAAATCTGTATCGCAAAGATCGATATCGTATCTGAGTATTACTTATTTAAAAAAAAAAAAAACCACGAACCAACATATAATTTGTTTCGTAACGGTAAAGCCAGTGTTTAAAACGTTAATTAATATTTAATAAATTATAAAATATACATCTATTATAATCCTTATTTTGTATTTTTAGACATTATACATACATAGAAATTTTTCTTCTGTATTTTTACCATACATGCAGTACTTCTGCTTGACAAGACCATTGTGAAACATTTTCACCCGCACAATCATTCTAAAAAAAACCGAATTCTACAATTCAAAAGCAATACTGAACGATTCACAAGTTGACAGAAGCACCTCGAGCGAGTTTCATATCATGGGATCTGCATGTTGCATCCTGTCGCCTAGAATGGTCGAAGAAGAGCCTTCTGCTAAAATTTGATGTCTGCCATATGCGAAATCTGTTAGGATTTAACGGACGCCCAGAGAATCAGAAATTCTTGAACCCTCATGCTGATGTTTGGAAAGAATTTCTTTAGAATGTATTGCAGTTTTTTCACTCTGTGGCGAAAGAAATTTTTTTTTACAGGCGTAGCTTACAGCAATTTAAAGTTTTATGAGGATGTATTGCGTAATATTAGTAATAACAAGTATTATAAATAAAAATTTTAAGTCAATTCCTACTTAGGTCAATACAATTTTTTTTATTTTCATTACTATTTATTAAATAACTACAATTAATATAAATGTGTATATGCATTTGACAGAATCACAATATTAGATGGCAAAACACCTTTTAAATTAACATTAAAAACTTTTTAATCACATTGAATTTGCAATTATATTTTTAAATAAAAGTTGAATATAATAGGCAAGAATTTATCTAAAAACGAGTGTAAAAGGAATTCTGACATCTAACTAGCAAATGATTAGTCAGGTTATGTTAAATCTTCATCACAAATTTAATAAAAACTGTTTTATCAAATGCTACTGCCATCTAGAGGAATAATATTGACTGAAATATATCCCTTAAACTATAATTAAATAATTAAATTTATTTATTGAAGTAATTTTTGAAAACACTGTACTAACAGCAAATGCCATACACTACAAACTTTAAAGAAATGTTTTTGAACTTGAGTGGATGAATAAAAGGTATTTTATTAACAATTCAAAATTTGAACACGATTTATATTTATATATGGAGAGAGTGTGAACTAAAAGTAGAAATTGAAAAACAGATGTCTTTTATGGTGAAACTTTACTTTGTAAGAGGATTGTATGAATGTTTGATTAAATAAGGGGAATTATATGTCTCTTTTATTCTGCTTAAACCAGAATCATGAGAAGATTTTTTTTCTCAATACCTTTGTTTGAGATATAAAGCTCATATTCCAATGTACAATCGGTAGCAAGATCATTATTTTTCAGTTTGTATACAAATTGAGTCTCCGTTATTGAGAGACTTGTTTAAATACGTGAAGTAGCATCGCGAGTAAAAAGTAGAGTCATATTTGTGATGTAAAATTAAAATTGTTATTTTAAAAAATCTCCTACGTAAATTATTACAAATCGTGTTTAATCCGAAACTGTAATACAGTAGAACGACGTTTATCCGAACGTTTATTATCTGGAACGTCAAATATCTGGACCATTTTTGTAAGTTTAAATGAGACGAATAGATTTACAAAGAAGCATTTTAAGTCTGTGCAAAAACTCCTGAAATTTGTCCCTTATT
This sequence comes from Trichonephila clavata, assembly GCA_019973975.1. Lineage (NCBI taxonomy): Eukaryota > Metazoa > Arthropoda > Arachnida > Araneae > Nephilidae > Trichonephila > Trichonephila clavata. The sequence continues at coordinate 133,190 of BMAO01038125.1, forward strand.
CTTTTGGTTCAGAATGAATGGTTTAGTGTAAGAAAGTAAATTAATTCTTCAAGGATACTTTATTAACGAACACTTATTCAATTTAGTTGTTGGCAAAGTCTTTTCTTCATATTGTTATTTGAAGATATTCATCCCAACTAATTTTTCTATTCACATTAGTTCAAAGAATCCTTAAATTCATAATATATTATATTTAGAAAATATAATTACTGTTTACACCGTTTTAATGAATTTTTCGTTTTACCGAATTTTACGTTTTGTGACGGATCTATACGGTTCATTCAACTAACTCCTTGTAGATTCTTTTTGGGCCATCATTTGTTCAACCAAATTTCTCCGAGGAAAGAAAGCGTAGTTATGCAAATGAAATTTAATATATATATTCTGAATTCACGAGTTTTGAAAGAAAGTGAAGTGAGAATTGAAGGTTAGTGAAGTGAGGATAGCTAGGATGTGAAGTGAATAGATGAGAAGCTAGCAACCCAGCAGTAGTACGCTTACGTAAACAGTGAACGACGCGAGAAGTTGAAAATTCGGAAAGTGCTTAGTTACTCTATTAGAGAAGTGTTAAGGCCAGTCTAAAAGATTAAAGGATTGCAAGAGTTCAGGTACTGTGATCTTATTTCAAGTAGAAGTTAGAGACTTAAATTATTAGCGCGCTGCTCAATTAAAACAAGTTTTATATAAGTTATCATAAGGATAGGTTTGCATGTTCGAATATATTATCCCCACGCTATCTTTTCTCCCTTCGTCCTCTAATTGATCAAATTTATCTTAAGTAGAGTGTTATTTGTGTCTTTGTTGAATATAGAGATAAATAAACAATTGAAGTTCATCATGTCATCTGATCATTTAGATCCTCCTGTACATCTAGCCTGGTCACAGAGTATAAAGAATGAAAATTCTTTACATCTTTAACCGATCAAAATGAAAGCAAACAATCATTTTTTAACGAAAAATAAACCCGAAATGAATGAATTATTTGAACAGATAGGAAATTTGTTTTTATTAGTTTGTATTAGTACTAATTGGATTTTTTTTCAAATGGTTATACCTTTTTTGTCCGGAACAGAAGAAGACTTTTCTTGTAAGCAGTGAATTTCAAAGGGAAAGAATGAAAACTGTTATTAGACTTTTCAGTCGCATATGAGCCATGAGTGTAACCTATCCTCCGAGTTCTGAGAAGGACAGGAAATTTCTTTCTTACCTCATCCCAGTCCACAACGCAGGGACTATTTTAAGATTTTAACGACCATGACTATTTTGAAGACTGACTGCCTGTTTGGGCAACTGAAGTTGGGGAAATTGTTTATTTGTTGGTCCCAATGAATAGCAATTCTAATGCAGAAATTGATAATGAAACCGTTATATTTTCTTTTGTTTTATTTTGCTTATGTACAGTCAAGATATACATCGCTCTAAAGGCCTTATCACATAAGCATATTTGGAACAACCGTTTCACGAAATTTTTCTAGAAGCTGTATGGGTGAATGGTTGCCATTTAAACAAAACGATACGCTCTGACGTCAGCTGCGCACTATCTTCAAATTGAAAAATAACTCGCCGATTTTTCTGCTTCGAAAAACGAACATCCATTAGTATTTCTTTATTTTGCTCGAGCTTTTTGTTTGCAATCATAAGTAGAAATGGAGCACCATTCTGTTTAAAATATTTAACCCCCTTAAATATTATACACCATTAAAATATTATACGCATTTATGCTGCGTTCGACGAAGGCGATGCTACCATCTTGCTTATGACGTGGAAAACCGAAGAACCCCATTGGCTTCAATTTCAAGCAAATTTTATTTTGAGCAACTCTTTCAGCTCACTGGGATAAAATTGCTCGGAGCCGTTGCTATGGCAATTAGGTAGAAATTGCTCAGAATGGTGCTTTCAAGGAAAACTGCTCCAAATACGTATATGTGACAAGGCCCTCATGCAGTCGGATGTAAATGGTGGGGTCGCATACAGTAAAAAAAAAGCCTTCCGAGACAGGAAACAAAAAAACAAAACATTCAAATATCTATTAGTCAGTATTTTAAAATTTGCCATCAACTGGAGAACAAGAACTCACAGTATTTTTTAAGCTATTGAATAAAAAATGTGTAATTTTTAATCTATGGATATTTTTAGAGTAGTTGCTTATAGAATTTCCAAAAGGTAAGTACAAATAAAAGTTCTGTTTCGGTTTGAACCCTGATATAACGAATAACCCCGAATTAACGAACGAAAGGCTCTGTCCCAATGAACTCATGAAATTGGGGTCTGACTGTATTTTGTAACAAAAACGACACTGTAAACTCATCAAGAAATACAATTCATAACTATTAGTATTTAAATACGATAAAATAAAAATAAAAAGAAAGAAAGAAATTTATGGCACTAATTCCAATACCATTAAACTTTATAGTTTGTAACAATTATTGCAAACATATTAATCCTGGGCCTTTATTTACATATTTATAAGAATTATCATTACAGATACATTAATTAACTCGAACACCATTCAGTATGTTTTTATTTCAATGCGAACAATTCATCAACAATTGTCGATTTCCATCGATAACCAGCTTTCCGTATCATTTCTTGCGGAACACTTAGAGCTTCACTTCCTTTTACAACTCCCCAAAAGTAAAAACTATTTAGTTGTTATATTTAGAAAAGAGTTTAACGGGAAAATGGTCACAAAAATGAATGTTTTCTCGTTTCCTCATTTCCGAAATCTAGCGATTCTATAAATCCAATTATAAGCAACACTTTCCTCGTTATATGGGTGTTGGTGCAATCATTTTCTTTTACCTCTAGTTTATGACAGTTAAGTTTAGTTGTTCGACAGAATAACTAAGCTGTAATAAAAAAAATCGAACGTAAATGGTGGCAACTATAAATCATGATCATTTAACCAAGAGAGATGGAAAAGGTTTTTAAAGGAAGATATTTTCAAAAGCCCCCACACACACACATTGCTTGTCAAGACTTTGTTTTTTAAAAGAAATTCATTCTTCATTAGAAGAAATATAAAATGATATAAATCAATTTCTTAACAGTATTTTCTATTTAATGAAGATGCAACTAAGCTGTAATGTATGTACTAGATATATTTTACCTTACGAGTATTCCAAGGAGCCTTTAATTGAATTATTAAGATAATTTATTTTAAAATCTGAATATAGAAAAGCAAATAGACTTAAACCAATACATTTTTAAAAACTACTTATAAAGGGGTTCTTTTGTTAAAATTAAAAAAAAAAAGGATTTTGTTGAAAACCATTCGGATGAATTTCTTTTCTTCTTTTTCTTTTTTTTTGGGGGGGGGGGGATAAATAACCTATAATTCCATAAATTTGTCCTTTTTGGTGAGATCATACAATCGATCATCATAAAATATGTTTAACTATTTCTATTTTTTGGAACATTTACAAGAAACAATTGAAGAAAATTTTCATTTTAATGCATTGTAATGCAAAATAAAAGCGATATTTTATGTGGTATTTTTAATATTTAAGGACATGTTATGTAAAAAAGAATGAAAAATGATAAATTATCGTATTTTGAAATACATTATAAAAGGAGAAAAAATATCAAGATTTAAATATAAAAATATTATCCATAATCATTACTGAAGAAATATAAAAAAATGTATTTATTCATTTACCTATTTTGACATTATTCTCAGAGAAGAAAAATGTTCGTATTTGAAAAATCTCGGATAAGTAATCAAGGATTAAATACAGGTTTAATAAAACAAAAATAATTTTTTAATTTGGAACGCTAATGGAAATACAATATGTAAAAAGGATTTTACAACATTCCCTGTTTTTTTAAATTGGAAAGGATGGTACTTATATATTTTACCGTTAAACAATTTCGCCTATTCAAAAGGCGTCACAAATTCAGAAAAATGTCGCCAAATTGAGTTATTGTTATTATTATTATTATTGTGCTCGAATATACATGAGCATGGTTACCAACCACTATTAGCTGCGTTTCGTAAAACTTGTTGACTTATTTTGATTTAGTGAAATCTTTCAACGATATAACACTTAAGCACCGAAAGAATAATTATCTTCAATATTACATTTTAATATTAAAAAAATTATATCATAATCATTTAACTGCATCATTTGTGAAGAAGATATGGAAACTGCATCTTCATTTACATAAAAATACTAGCTATTACTTACCCTCTTCACTGGGTATTCCGTGATGTATGAATATATATATGTGTACTAGCTGACTCGGCCTGGCGTTGCACGGGCTTTTACCGAGGATATAACTTAATCCCCATGTTAATTTACTCCTTTCTTTCTGACGCCAGCACTTTTGTGTGGGTGTGACGCGTACGATGTCAATGTGCATGGCCCGTGAGTGCGTGTCATGGCTTTCTCAATTAACATTTTCCCTTCTCTTCACAAAATCAGCACTTCCAATATTATTTCTCGAAATTACTTTTACTTCTTTGTTCTTTCCTCTCCGCTTAGCCCGGCGTTTCACGAGCTTTTACCAGTGAATAACTTAATCCCCATGGGAAATTCCTGGAAATATATATATATATTCATCATGCTATACATACGCTTAGTTAATTCTAGTACAATATACATTTCCATCATTTTTTTATACTGTGTTTCTTGAAATCTGGTTTAAATCTTCTAGTTTTGTTAGTGGTATAATTTAGTACTATCAATTTTATTATACTTAGTATTTTTTTCATTTTATGATACTATAGATATATATACATACGAGGACGTCTTAAGACTTTTTGAGGCCCTGGGCCCAAAGAAATCTTAAGATTTTTGAGGCCCCTGGTCCAGAGAAATCTTAAGATACTTGAGGCCCTAGGCCCAGAGAAATCTTAAGATTTTTGAGGCCCTGGGCCGTTATGCAAAAGTAGACCCTACCTGAAATCTTTAAAAGCAGACAGTATATTGCATGCATTGTTAAATATTCGTTCAAATGGTAATTTTCTACAAATATATGTACACGACTCACAATCTCAAAAACCAAGGCTCAAACCGGTTCGACCGATGGCCGCATTTCGACTCAATGAGTTGAATGATTGTTTAGGGTATTAGGCCTAGGCCTAGTGATGGACAACGGTCATCGCATAATAATGCAGAATTACCACTTTTGCCAAGTGACATGAAGTTTGAAATTCCCTGTTTTGCGGAGAATATGTACGGGAATAATATTTGACCATTAAAATTATCCGAATCATGATCTTATTAAAACAAAGTCGAGAACGAAACAAGGCCCTGGGCTTGGGTCCAGTTGGCCCATGCCTTTAGACGTCCCTGTATATATATATATATATATATATATTGTTGATATCTAAGTCCTTGCACAAATCGACGTGTTGACAAATATTTTTATATCCTTACCATCCAGAACTTAAAAGAACAGGACTCGAGTTTTTATACTTGAAGTAGTATCATCTTTTAGTCTCTCGTAACCCCCTTCATTAAAGTGGATTTCCGTAAAACCCATTTTTAATGGATCTCTGCTCAACAAAATAAATATGCGTGGCAAATATCAAGCTCAAGAAAGGGAATACCTATCTATAATACCCCTCAATTCCTTTGTAACACATTTTCGTAAGACCCCTTTTGAAGCGGACCTCTATTCCATAAAAAAAACCTGCTTGCCAAATTTAAAGTCAACAGTCCTTATAATATTAGAACGGTAATATTAACTATAACGCTCCTTAACTCCTCGCAACCTCCTTGAGTATCAATTTTCTCAAAATCTTTCTTATAGCAGATCTCTTTTATATGAAAGAATATACCTGCAAAATTTCAAGTCTGTACTAACAAACAGGAAATAATTATCTATATGCCCTGAACTCTTCGCAATGCCCTCCCCTTGGTGGTAAATTTTCGCAAAACTTCTTTAGTAGCGGATGTCTACTCCATGAAAAGAACAGGCCTGAAATATTTCAAGTCTAGCTCTAACAGTTTAAAAACGGAAATATTTATCTATAACACCTCTTAACCCTTCGTAATTACTCTTGGAGATTGGTATTCGCAATTTCTTTTCTCAGCGGATCTCTACTCTATGAAAGGAACATGTCTGACAAATTTCAATTCCGCAGGTCTTATAGTTCTTGATATATCATGATGATTGAGTGAGTATTTTCTCTATTATATACTTAGATTCATTTAATTAATGGGTGAAGTGAGCGGGTATGATTTATTCATCTGGTTAAGCTTTGATCCTTCAATTTTATCACGCTGCATTTCTATGAAATAGAAATATCTGCACAATTCTCTAGATCAGATGTATTCAATCTGGAATTCCTGGAACTTTAACAGGGTTTCAGCAAGTGATCAGTATCTGCTCAATCTATACACAAAAACTTTAATTTTACTAAAAGATCGAGTTCTTAAATGGAGTTCACTTATAAAAATAACTATAAATAAATATTTTATGAATAAAATAAATTCTTAAATTTTGTAAAAGTCACGTATTTCAAGTACTGATGGATAAATCAGAAGGCTTATCAACGAAGAACAGCTTATCGACGTATCAACAGATTCGACACACACACACACACACACACACACACACACACACGCTGAAGTTTAAATTTAAGCAGGAGCAGCTCCTAAATTTAGGATTGCAAATTTGCAGGATAATGCAGATAATTCTCACACAGTTAGAGACATTTTAATGTCATTCTGAACAATGTATTTAAGTTAAAAATATTTCTTAACGTATTTTGGCAACAGAAACAAAACATAGAAGCAAATTAACGTAGAATATGAAATCCCCGGCAGATAGCTTAAATATACCTAGACTTCATTGGTTTGTGCCAAAATATGCAAACACATATCGCAGTTATCAAGTATAATGCATATAAGATGACACTTGGAGAGCGAATTAATTAATAAATTACTTAAATTTAATGTTAAATTTTTTTAATAAAAATATAGTATTCTTTAAATATTTACTTAAATACCTATAACATGTAGATCTACTTTAAATATATTATTTTTAGGTAACGTTCCTCAAACTGTAGGGTGCGAACCTAGGGAGTCATAATAACCCTACGTGGGGGTGCAAGCATAGCCAGAAGTCGAAAATAAAAGATTTAAAATAATTATCAATGTACTGAAAGTAATTGTAAAGCAAATAGCAATACACATTCCTACATAATAAAAAATAAAATATACATTCACACTAATATAATATACTTATAAATGTATCGGTACTGCACAATTTATTTGAGAATTAATTTAACAATACCATATTAAAAACAAGTTTAGTAATTACTAGTGACTCCCATGGACTTGTTATATATATAACTATAAACAAGATTTTTATATATATAATACTTACCTTTATAATTTGTACGGTTTATAATTAAAGTCGTTTTGTAGCTTTACGTCGAAGTACGTTATTATTGCATTCAATACATTGTTGTTGTAAGAGGGGGTGCGATGAAAATTATAAGAGTAAAAATTGGGTCGCAAATATGGAAAGTTTAAGAAGCACTGTTTTAAGGTATATTGTTCTAAGAGGTGTTTTTGCATGGGGTTTCCGGAAAACACCTTATAGTTTCAAGGGCTCCGTGAGTTGACAAATTTTGAAGCCCACTGTTGTGTATCAGTGGTCTTCTAACTCTCCAACCCACGGAACCCCTAGAACTATAGAAAGTGTTTTCGTGGAACCCCTAGAACGAGAGAGTGTTTTCGTAGAACCCCATTCCATACACATACTTCGAAAAATATATCTCAAAATAATACTTAAAGTAGATCAACACGTTATATAGGGACTTTATGTAAAGGCAATTAATAAAATATTGATTTATTGTTAAAAATTATAATCTACTTTTTCAATATAATTTACTCAATAATATTAATTTGTGATTCAAGTGTCACCTACCCATGCATTATATTTAGTAACTGGGATATTAGCTAATTTTTTTTACACAAACTGTCGAGGTCTATGTTTATTGAGATTAAATGCAATCGCATTACATATTCTGAGTTTACTTTGTTCTTATACTTTGTTTTTGTAGCCACTACGTTGAGAAATATATTTCACATAAACACAATATTCTGAATAGTATTAAAAAGTTCATAGCTCTATAAATGTGGATAAGTTTCATCCACATTTTGCTTGGATTTGCAACCAAAAATTTAGAAGCTTAAATTTAGGTTTTAACATCAACTGCGTTGATATATTCTTCACTTTCCTTTATTATGGGTGATAATTTCCCCAAATGTAAAATGGCGCATTTTCCATTAGAAAACTATTCAGTTTAGAAAGACATGGTGTTAATTAACGAGTATAAAATTTTCTAGTGAAATTCCAGATAATAAACAATGGAATATTCACTATCCAGAAAGGAATTATATATATAAAACTAAAACGTTTTAATATTTTTTTATTATATTATAATAAAAGTTTAAAAAGTGTTGTGAAATAAAGTTATTGTGCATGAATAAAATTTTCAGTTTTAATGAATGGGGGGGGGGATGATCTTTAAATATTTGTAACTATATAAACTTAATTGTGAACGTGAATTCCTTTTGCATATATATTTATTTCTTCTCGATTTTTTTTATTGTAGCTCGTTGAACCCCTGAGTATGCTTTGTGGAACCCCAGGATTCCGTGGAACACAGTTTGAAGACCACTGCTGTATATTATGCAAATTAAAAATATAACAATCTATCGACATTTACCGTAATTTCTCTTTCCTTGCTATTATTTTTTGGGAAAAAATGACAGCAATTATCTGCACTCTTACACACAATGAACTCAAAGTAATTATATTCCTAATTTACCAATCTTGATTAACAGTCTGCAATTTAACTCTCTAACTGATGCACACAGAAACTATATTTTTTTTTTAAATAAAAAATAACTAATGTTTTTCTAAGAAAAACTAGCACCGGTTTTCCCCTACATCTTATTCTTGACCACAAACAAGATGGAACAAAAAATGATGTAAAATAATATTTCACCACCTAATTAAAGCGAAGCATTAATTACGAACCAAATAGGACGTAAAGTGTCGCAGCCAAAAATTTACGCCGACATCAGAATTGACACGGGTAAACATCGTTATCCAAGCTCTTGTTTGTTATCGTAGAACCAAGATTTATTGTGTTATTAGGTTACACGGTAAAACTTGCAGAAAAGCGATGATTGCGCGCCAAATTAACGAGGATTGGCGCGGTGAAAAAATTTAAAAAATGCTTGTAATTGGTATATTAATTGATGGTCCTTGTTATTACGGGGCTGGTGATAATTTCCACGCGTGTAACAGGATAACCAGATACCTTGTTAATTAATCTTCATTTTCCTCCAAACGGTGTGTCAGGAAGAGTTACGAAGGAAATGGAAGGAGATTGCGAAAATTGCACTTTTATCTTGCCCCAAGTTGCAGCAGCGAAAATCACCCTGGCTTACATAGTACGAGAGCTGGAAAGTTTTCCATTCAAGTGATTAGTAGTATTAATAGAAGGAAATTGCTGATGGATAGCGAAAAAAAAAGGGAGTGTTCATTATTTTAGGGCTTTTTTTTCTCTTCGTGCTTCGTAAAATTCATCACTTCTGCTTCGTTGGAGGTTTTATGTAGTTATTTGATAAATGAAGCTCAATAAATCGTAAGAAATAGTGCTTTTAAGCAAATGTACGGGATTAAAATATGATACAAAAGCTTGCAGGTTGGCAGTTGGGTTTTTTAGACAATTATTTAAATAATTTTGACTAAATAACCAATTAACATAAATCTTAACTCATATTTGATGTTTAATTATCATCATATATTTTGATGTTTTCTACCGTGATTTGTTGTTTCTCATATTCTTCAAGTTTTTACTCACTTTAGAGGCAAGGTGAAGTATTAGTATCAGGAAGCAGTTTGAAAAGCCTATCTTCTTTCTTCAAAACACAAAATTTTGACTCAAAAGTACCCAAGTTTTCTTTTTTTAGTGTTGGGTTTCCTGTCTTGAGTCCATTACTTACGCATTTTTTTACCTACATACACATTTTAGTTTGTATGGCAGATACACGCTTTTCTCGTAAATTAATCATCTTTGGTAAAAATAAAATGATAAAAATTGAAAAATGAATTGAAAAATATTAGTTTCTTATTATATTAAAGTAAATACATTGAAAAAAATTTCAGTATTTCTGTACAGATTTCTTTTTTTAGTTAATTTAAATATAAGCTGAGCTGTAACGTAAACGATTTTAAAAAAAGGTACTTGAAATATAACTTCAACTATTTTATTTTTTTACATATATTTCTTTGCTTTTTTTAAAAAAAAATTGAGGAACAAAACTTACTTTTCATTGAAATATATGTTAAAGCGAATGCTTAGGTTTAAAAAAAACTTGTCTGATTTGAAAATAAATTTTTAATATTTTTTTGTCTACTTTCCAAATTAAAATTTCCAAATGAATATGTGGTAAAATTTTTAAGCTTTATTTTACCTATATCTTAATAAAAATATCTCAAAACAAGTACATAAAAAATATGCATTTTAATTTTATGACTTTTTAAATTATCTCAATTTGTGAATTAAGGGAGGGTAAAAGTATTTGTTCTTTTAATTTTTAATTAGTCTAGAGTATGATAAATACTTTGGTATTTTTATTAAAATATTTGTACTTTCCAAATCTCTCATATCTTATCGAATTCAGTTTCATTCATATCTTTTTATAGCAATATGAAATACTAAAAAGCAAATAACTGTCATACAAACAAGATTATCTTGTCTGGAAATCGGGACTTTCCCTATTTTTAGAACTTACATATCGTCTTAACTAACTCCTCCGCATTAGATCAAAAACGATTAAAATTCAATGAGGCGGCAATCGAAAGAAGCTCAGCCAATCACTTTCCGTCTTGATATAGTCGATGACGATTGCGATGCTCGACGATGCGATGAAAATCGAGTCGAATTACTTACACTAAAACTATTTTCACGTCGTCGCCTGTCTGATTCCAGTCTCCTGGTGGGACGATATTTGAAGAAATTCACTTTTTATTTCTTGAATTGGACTGATGCGTTTCAATCAAATTGGGTGATTGAAGAAGCTGTACTAAAGATACTCTAATCTGGGATAGTTCTGTCGTTCATTTTCCCTAACTATTTTAGTTAGGAGTTAGTTAGTGGACAGAACGTCATATAAAATAAATGAATTATTTTTGAGATGTAAGTGAACAAGTTATAAAACAGTTTAATCAAATAATTTATTTGTTAAATATGTTTAGAAACTGAAAATATACGCGTCAGAAGACATCATTCGAATTACAAATTAAGGTATTCGACTATGTTCGGAACAATGATTTTGAAAATGCGTATAAATGAATAAATGTTTTGATATTTTTGTCACCTGAATTAGAATATGCATATAAAATTGTCTTAAGAATATGCTTACAATAAAAAGTACTTAATGTATCCGACTGGAATCGACAACTTTTTTTTTAAAAAAAGGATATTATGGGGATTTTTTTGTTATTTTTAGATTTGTTTAGTGTATTTTAAGAAAAATGTGTTAAAATTAAGGCGATAAAAAGAAATTATTATTATTTCTAAAATAAAAAAATAGGTAAAAATTGAAAAAAAAGTATAAACCCGGCCCATTTTGCACCAAAGGTTTATGAACAAATTTTAAATTTTTTTCAATCTACTAATGTGTTGCTATATTATTCAATTTTGGACTGAACTTCAGGATAAGAGATATTTTCTTTTTTACAAAAACTAGAGCACTTTATCTCGGTTAGTATATGAAAATGCTTAAAAAGATAGTGATTATATTCACATAAGGGACTGTAAATTTTGTAATAAAACAGTGAGTGATAAATCTGAAGGTTAAAACAATTCTACTATTATACAGAACTTACACAAAAAAATTTCACATTTAATTATGTTCAAAACTTTTTTAGTAATCGCCGACCCCGTTTGATTATTTTCAAAAAAATCACATTTCGTGTAAAACGCGTTTTAAAGTATGACATCTTGTTTAAAGTAATGGCATCTGCTTTTACTAAAACACTTGTAGTTTATGTTCTAGTAAACGGAAAATGATAAACTTGGTATTTTTATAAAGCTAATAAAATGGCCCATAAAATAAAATCATAAAAAAAATTATCAATTTTTGGCAAAATTCCCAGTTTTAGGGTAGTCGGTTACCTGAAGTGTTATTTTTTGGCAAAAAAAGGAAGAAAGAATTATATATTTTCAAAAATAATCTCCTTCTATGAAAAATCTTCTATAATAATACTATTTTGCCAATGCAGATTTATCCATTGGTTGTTGGGGTGGGCTTCCAGAGACCCGGGCTGGACTTAACCGGATCCAGGAGTCCATCTTTAGATTCGACAGTGCCAAAGGAGGCCTGTAGATTTTCTACGCCCAGGGCCCACAATAAGCTTAAACCGGCACTGTATTTTGCTTATGTATAGATAAGAATTTTCTATAGAGCCTGAACTAGGATTTTCGAAAAAAATTACGTTAGTTTCAGAGTTACGATCAATTTAAGTAATAATCAATTTTTTTGGCTACAATTTCTTTGTTCTGATGCAGTAAAATATGAATAAATCCTCTTCTAAATAATATCGTTGTATTTCAAAAATCCTAGTTCAGGCTCTATACAGAAGTCATAGCTAAATATATACCAAATATTATTACTATAAAAGCATTTTCCATAAAAAGGAGAATTTATTGAAACTATGTCATTCTTTCTGCAAAATTTTCCTAAAAATTGCATTAAAATTTTTTTTGTAACAATATTCTGAAATTAATATTATAAGTGTATTCTCTCTAATTCAGGTGATACTAAATATAAAAAAAAATTATTTATTCATACGCTTTTATAAAATCACGTTCTGAACTTAATCGGATAACTTAAAACCGTTTTTTTTTTTAAATTGAAGAGTTCGATATTTAAAGTACACTTTTAATTGCGGGTTATATAGACTTACTACACAATTTTTTTAAAAAATTTATTTTAGCAAATAATTTAGGCTTAAGATTATTACAACTCTTATTTGCAATTCCGATACTTTTAGAGCAGTGTAAATTGAAATTATTTTTGGAAAAAGAAAAAAAAAACCATCATTTTTAGATACAGTGAAATCCGTCTATATAGCGCGAAAACGCTTAAATCGAAATATCGGTAAATACGAAATAATACAACGGTCATGATAAAATACTATGTATTTTCATAAATTTTTTTTTTCTTAATACGAAACAATTTCCCTTCTGAGAATGAACAAAATATGGAAAACACCACACACTTAATGAAATTAACTCGTTAACACTTAATTCGTTTTTTTTTTGGCAGCAAAAATATTTTTGTTTGTGTTGGTATTAAATCAACGCGGTATGTTATCTGTAACAAACTTCATGCAAAATGGCGCAAATCCAAACTATGCTAACCCACTAGAACGATTCATATTGACTATCTTTGGTGAGGACAGAGTGATTGCTCTCAGTTGAAAGATCATACTTAACTTAACTTAACTTAAATGTATTGAAACTTAACTTAACTTAACTTAAATGTATTGAAACTTAACTTAACTTAACTTAATTAACTTAACTTAAATGCCTTAAACTTAAATGTATTGAACAATGTTCGAAAGGTATTTTGAACAACTCTCACATTGAAAGGATAAATTAATGTAGTGTTCTTTTGTCCTGTAAATTGTGTTTCAGAACTTTAGTGCTCTCTACCGGTAATATGTTAACTAAAATATCCCACTTTCTAGTGATCCCTTTTTTGCAAATCAGACTTTTTTATTATATTTCTTCCTTTTTAATTTTTGTCGCACCCTGTATTTAAAAACAGCTATTTTTAAATGCTTTTGGAGCTCTAAGTGAAATATTTTACAAAAAATATTTCACTACTTTTATGATCTGTGGTAACTACGGATAATTTATTATTTTTATATTAATGATTATATGTGCATTACAATTTACAAATGCAGTAAAATTACGATTTTGATACAAACATTTCGTTGTCGCTTAGAAAAGATATTTTGTTATTATTATTATTTAAAGAAGTCTGTAGTTTTTGTAAAAAATTTTTTCTAAAGGATGTTTTGTATAATGCGAAAAAAATTTTTATGGGTGGTTTCTGTAGGTACTTTTGAATTTGAGTCAATATTATAACTCATAATTTACAGGCTGCTCCGGTTTTCTGAATCCACATTTGTGAAATGTTTTTAACCCCACATTAATACTGCAGGGTATAAATGAAAGGGTGTAAGTCTCACTATTTTTATTAAAGGTAGCGAATTCAGATCAACTATTAATTTTTATCCTGAATACTTAAACTTCATTAAAACTAACAAGAATCAGCCTTCAGCCGATTATACAGATGCAATGTTACTTATTACGATTCATAAATTAAATTGCAATTTTAGTGATAAAAGATACGCGTTTAATTTTTTTATAAATAGAGCTCAGTTAAGGAACAATAACATTTATAATTTATTTTTAAATAAATAGAGCATAGTTCTTAATTATTTAAAGTGTAATTTTTATTTATTTAATATAGATTAGGGCAAATATAATATTAATTTTTTGAGAACATGATAATGCAAATTAAAATTTCTTAAATCATACATTTACAATAAGCTTCATGTTAGTTCAATTTAATTTACAAATCTTAATAAATATTATTTACTATTATAATTCGTAAATGCCGTTATAAATTAACTTTTTGAATGCATATTACCTTCTTACCCTTACCTGAAAAAATATTTTTTATATTTTTGTTACCTTAAAGGATTTATTCTAAAAATCTGTTTAATTTGCCATATGATACATTGTGATTAATATTTGTGTTGGTTAATGTTAGTGACGCAAGAGGATGACTTATTTTAAAACTTATAGAATCTGTGATATCGTATTCATCTCAAATTAATTTAGTTCTTTTATTTTTATTTAGAATTTTAAGCTATTTTTAAATATATTTTCTTTTCTAAATTTTATTTCTGTCAAATGAAGACTAAGGCTGGAATATTGAATCAATTTTAGCCGTGTATCTTATTCTATAGTCTAAGAATTTGCTTAGATATTACTGTAGTTACCTTATTCTATCTAATTAGTACACATTTTTCTTTTACTTGACGTAATCACTTTATATTATGTAATCAAGTTATAATAAAAATACACTCACAGCACTCTATCTATTACTCTATCCTTTTTTGAATATCAAATTTGGAACTATATGTAACCTGACAAAATTATTCAGTGATTTAAATTTGATAAAGTATTCGCCATTTAGAAACTCCGTACCACGCATATATTTAAAAAAAAATCCTTAAATTTATCGAACAAAATAATTGAGTAATTATGATTGTTGGAAGAAAAAAAAAGATACGTTCTGGAATTTTTACCTGCTGCAACACTAAACTTTTATTATAAAAACAAAGTGAAGGGTTTCTGTTGTTTAAATTCAGAGCATGAGCAAAAATTTTCTTTTTTTAAACTGTCAAAAATACTAAAAATATTTTTGAAAGTCATAAAAAAGCACATAGAAAAATTATTTTCTATGTGAAATTTGGTTTTATACTTAAAGTAATTTGGCTCAAATATATATAACAAACTAAACTATAATCAAGCCTTTTCTTTTATTTCTCCAAGCACAACTCAGATCACAAAAAGCAAAATAAACACTTATTCCTGAACACTGAAGAAGATTAAATCCATTTTCCTTTTCGTCTGAGAAGCTAACAATATTTCTCCTCACCCTAAAGGTTCCGTTAATTCTCTTGGAAAACACAATCCAGATATTGCATTTTATTTCCAATCTTATATCTATCTGTTGAAATCATATTTCCTTCTGGATATCGTATCGGTGTCAATTTAACGTTTGTTTTTCTTTTGTTATTCCTGATCGTAGCTGAGAGAGAGAAGAATCGTTCGGTTTCTGATCCAATATTATATTTCCTTTTAAGAATCAATTTTCTCAATTTCCTTCATAGGAAAGGTTTGTTTACTGAGGTTTTATTCTGCTGAAAGTGTAGATCTGGAAAAACAATCTTTTCTTCGAAAAGATAAATTTTTTTAATATCTTATTTTTAAAAATATATTTTTATGATTTAATAAGATGAAATCAGATGCCCCTCTTCTTGGAAAAATGCTGTAGTTAATTGAAAAGTTATCATTGGTAGTTAGAGGAGGTTTTTTATGTATATAATGAAAATAAATAATGAGCAAATATGTTTTTTCTACACTTGAAGGAAGTATTTCTAGAATTAGTGCACTATTCTATTAAAATAAAATTTCAATATGTTTTTGAAAACTTTGAAAAGATATGTATTGATATCAAAGATTATAATCAACATAAATGTTTATTTAAAAGCTTGTTATTGTTAGAAACTCAGTTATTAGATGTATAAAATATTTAAATAATATTTGTTAACTCCTTGGTGTCAATATTGTCTTAAATGGAATGAATATTTTTGTGGAGTTATATCAAAATGAAATAGATATTTATTTAAAAAATAATGAATATAGATTTTTTCAAAATATATCTAAGACCTTTAACCTTTTATCTGTCATGCCCGAGACAGTATCGGGCACTACTGCTTTAAAATGCAAACCTGAGTCTTATACGGGGTAATTTTTTTGAAAATATTATTGCTATACCCAAATACATATAGGTAGAAGTTTATTTTAGCTTCATCTCTTTATCATACGTGAATCAATATTGGGAAAAGTTAATTTTGGCTCAATTCAATAGATGGTATTTGGTGAGTAGTATTCATGATACTTCCATGGTAAGCCTAAAAAAATGAAGATATACTAAATTCAAGGATTGTTTTTGACTATAATCTAACTATGGTGGCACAGATTGCTGTGATCAGGAAATATCCTTTCATTCGACTATACAAAAATCCAGAAAAAGTATCAAAAACGGATATTTTTACATTTTCAATATGGAACTCATTTTTACTCTATAAAAATATAGTTGGAATTTGAATAGAATTTCAAATCCAAGTTGTAGAAAAACTTTTTTTTTTGTTGTAAATATGATGATGTAGCATCTGGACAAAAGAATCCTGGTAGATCACTTGCAGTAGATAAATCTGCCCGTCTTAGTGGATGACATTTTATATTCCATATTTCTCCTACTCCTGCGTAACATGAACCTACAAGACAGTTCAAAGTTTGTTGTTCAAAAGAAGATGCAAAAGAAAAAAAAGATAAAGAAGGAAAAATGATTCTGATGTAATGATTGCGTAAATGGTTTGTGCTTGGAAAAATGTCGCCAGTTATACCCTACAAAACTGAATTATTACACTACTAATAGGTATTCATTTTAATTTGTTTTTAATATTATTTTTTTCTAGAAAGTAAAGCTCTATAGAATCGAACTTTACCACTGTCATACTGTGTGACAGCTACCTCAAGCAAATATGCAATTGGTACAAACCTTAGAAATTTTATGCATGTAGTTCAAAGTAACAGTTTTCAACTACTTAGTACATTTTATTTTTTACTGAACATTTGATGTGTGTAATAAAAAAAATTGACAATTTATATTTCCAAATCATCAAAATAATTTGTCAGTTAAATAGTTAGTTTAAACATATCGTTTAAAATTTGATTATCTATGCGATTTAACAATTTCGACCTTTGACTTAAAATATTTGACATAGTATTTAATAAAAATCATCAACTAAGTTATGAAATAACAATATTGTTCATAGTATGTTTTATCAAAATATATTTTAATTTCAAATTTTGATGAATTTGCTTAGAAATACATTATTTCCCATTTTAAATACCTTATATGATAGTTTTAAAGCAAGATACTGTTTTTCAAAAAATGCGAAATCATTTTTAATAAGGAAAAAAAGTATATGTAATTAAAGGAAATGAATATATATTTTTTCCTTAAAATATAATCGCGTGCTTCCTAAATCATTTTTTCCTTGATTTGTGTATTAAAAAGAATGTAAGTTTTTTGGCTACATTAATTTGTTACATTTATTGATACTTTGTATTGTTGTATATTTTTTTAGATAAAAATTTATTACAAAAATAAATTTATGCTAAAAATTAACTATCTGAAGTGTATTTTTTGTTTACTTCCTTAATATAATGCAGTTTTTTAACTGCATACATTTTAGTTTCCGTTCCTTAATTATTCTCAACACGGAGTTTGCATTTTATTTAAAGATATTTTTTAAGAAATATTGAAAATTAAAATCTGGATAATATAATTTACAAATATCAAGAAAAAAAACATTTTAACAAAAAGTACAGACTGTTATAAATTTAGCACTTTACTGTTTTGATTATTACTTTTATTTTCAAATTAAAAAGCTATATATTGTGGTTTAATATTTAATAAGGCGGTTTATTAGTTAAATATATATTTTTTATGCTATAAAACAGGGTATATGAAAGAAAAAAAAATTAATAAACAGAAGTATTACGAATAGAATATTAAATTAAAATGAAATAGAAAATAAAATTATTTTAAATTAGGCAGTATTTTTATTAAGGTATCCGACTGGTTGCGACAACATTTTTTTAAAAAAAAAGGAGATGTGGGGATTTTTTTGATACTTTTAGATTTGTTTAGTGCATTTTAAAAAAAAATGTGCTAAAATTAAGAAGAGAAAAATAAATTATTATTACTGAAATGGGGGAAAAATAGGTAAAAATTGACAAAAAATAGCATAAACGCTGCCCATTCTGCACCAAAAGTTTATGAACAAATTTTCAATTTTTTCAATCTCATATATTGCTATATTATTCACTTTTGAAATTACCTTCAGGATAAGAGATATTTTCTTTTTTACAAAAACTAGAGCACTTTATCTCGGTTACTATATGAAAATGCTTAAAAAGACAGTGATTATATTCACATAAGGGACTGTAAATTTTGTAATAAAACAGTGATTGATAAATCTGAAGGTTAAAACACTTCTACTATTATACAGAACTTACAGAAAAATTTTCAGTTAATTGTGTTCAAAACTTTTTCATCAATCGCTGTCCCCGTTTGATTATTTTCAAAAAATCACATTTCGAGTAAAACGCGTTTTAAAGTATGACATATCTTGCTTAAAGTAATGGCATCTGCTTTTATTAAAACACTTGCAGTTTTTGTTCTAGTAAACGGAAAATGATAAACTTGGTATTTTTATAAAGCTAATAAGATGGTCCACAAAATAAAATCATAAAAAAATTTGTTATTTTTTGGCAAAATTCACAGTTTTAGGGTAGTTGGATACTTTAAATTAAATCAAAGATATACCTGATAAGAGCTTCATGAAACCTTTATTGGCTTTTAGGTTATATGAATAATTATGAATTAATTTATTGAAGGCTACTTCTGTCTTTTCAGAGAAATTAACTTTTCTTTAAAATTTCATGACAAGGTATTTATGTTTTTTTTTTAAATGTAAGCATAGTTTTAATTTAAACTTTATGCTGATATGAGCTGAATCTTTTTTATTCTTAAAAATTCAAATATATTGGTTTATTAATTTTACTGCCAATTATAGTCGTATTATCTAATAGTTTTTGGAAAATCCCGGATTAATACAAAGGCAAAACTGAAAACTAGTGAAATAATTTCACACAAATCATTTGAGACCGCACAAATACACATAATACACTTTTCATAAAAAAAACTTTCTGATTAATTTATATAAATATATATTAAAGTAAAAACCATTTGTCTAATGAAAATTTAGAATTACTCTTTTTAATTTAAACAATATATAAATGAGTATATTTTTCCGGATAAACCATTTCTCAGAATCTGATTATTTCTTCCTTAATTTTTAATAGAAATAATGATACTAACATTACAATACATGTTTCTTGAATTCTAGAAAAAATTCATCTGCGTGTTAGTGTTCTTCTACAATTATTTGGTAAGGTAGTTACTAAATATCATTTAATTGACTTGTTATATAACTTTAGTTTTGATTTTAGTAGAAACATCAGGAAAGCACCGTGAGATTTTTATTCTAGTAACCCTTCTTTGCATCATGATGGAAATTTCCATTATAACATTTAATTTACAAAAAAATTTACTCAAAACAGGTGTACTGTAAATTTATTGTTGCTGGCAATTTTTTCACGACTGTTGCGTAATAAGGAACGTAGCTGTTAAAAAAAATAAATTTTACACTCATTATGACGGGTTTCTTGAATATTTTTTATGGCTAATCTCAGATTTTTTTTTTTTTAATAAAACGTGAATGAGCGAAAAAAAAGTTTTGTTTTTTTGTGTTTCTGTTTCAATTTATATCGACAAATACTCTTTCCAAAACCATGTGACAGAAATTTATTCGTCTTATGCAGTTATTTCAAATCTAATCTATGACGAAAATGTTTTTTACTATATGATTATTTTTCGTTATTTTTCTAGAGAAATTTAGAAAAGAGAGACATATTGAAAAGAAAAACTACTTGGACCAGTTAGAACGCGGTTGGTTGACTATCAGAAGATGGGCTTTATGACGAAAATCCTGACGATGAGTACTGTGGTACAGATGAAATTAGAATAATAATCATTGTTTTTTAATTATCACCAGGAATAAAAATGATACAAATATATAATGTTTTTTTAAATTTATTTTGAATATTGCATATAAATTTGCATGATAATGTGGATGTGTCTCCATCACACTGTTTTTTAATTATTTTATATTGTATATTTTTGCTAAGATTTTTTTTTCAATTTTCCTTTTATCTAGGGCATATATTACATCACTGAATTTTATTTAACAAAAAAAAAATCATACAAAGAAAAGTTAATCTGAATCTCAGTGTAATATTTTGTTGTTTGCTAAATTTATTTACACATGTTTTATAACTAGCCAGCTGGGTTAGTATGTTCTGCACTAAAGTTTGCGGGTTCGACCCCGGCCCAAGTCGGTGGATTTTCTTGATACAGAAAATCGACAGTGACTATGCATAATATAAGAG
Organism: Trichonephila clavata; assembly: GCA_019973975.1. Taxonomy (NCBI): domain Eukaryota; kingdom Metazoa; phylum Arthropoda; class Arachnida; order Araneae; family Nephilidae; genus Trichonephila; species Trichonephila clavata. Next base: position 154,119 of record BMAO01038125.1, read on the forward strand.
ATCCCTAGAGTTATTGTTTGGCTTGGGCGCTCTCGGCAAAATTAAATCCTAGCACAGGTTCGTATCATCAGAGCTCAGGTGCCTCCCTCTAGGGAAGAAACTGGGCATCAAACTTACTTGGCATCCACCTATATGTGCCACACTAAAAAGATATACCAGCTTCCGGGGAATGTACTAGGTCTGCAATGTTAAATCACGAAAACCTAAAAAAAAAGTTTCAATTATTTGTTATTATATGATACCCACCTAAATAATTATATTCAAGAGAAATAATATATAAATACAATTTTATTACACTTTTTGTATATAAAATTAGAAATTAACATTTAGTAATAATTCGAAATTTCCTTGAGCTTTTTATTTTATTTCCCTTAAGGTATCCGAACACCTTGAAAATGACAAAATTCAGTCAAGACAGATATTTTTGTTTTTTAACGAAATATACATTATTTTGTTTCTACACTACCTAGAGGCCAAGTTACAATCAACTTTATAAAGTTAGAAAAACCGTAAGTGGGTTTTTGATCTACCAGAAGTGGGCATTTAAAATGCTCAAAATCTATCATGGTGAGTCTGATAACTCAAAATATTACGAATGTATTTCTATAAAACTTTTTAAACCTGATATTTACGTTATTTTCTAGGGAATGTACTAAAATATGTCTTATTATATGAATACTTTTTGAGTTATTGCTTGTTATTTAAATAATAATCTCATAAAAATGTAATATTTCTTATAATGTTTACAAAATCAGCTCTAAAATTTTCAAATTTTAATAAAAAATTAAAATTTTAGTACATATTCCAGATAAATGCATCTAGTTTTTTTTCCGTAAATCTTTTACTAATATATGTTTATTACTTTTTTCTCTAACTGCATTGAAGTTTTTCAAAAATATTGCTAAAATTTCACTTATAATTGTGATTTTTGCAAAATTCAGATAATTTATATTAAATTTTGATAGTTAAATAGAGAGAGAGTAATATTTATTGGTATTGAGTCCTAAAAGAGCATTTATAATGTTTTAGTATGCTATTTTGTTAAAAAGTACTCCGAACGTACCTTAAGTACATAAAATTAGCAATAAAAATTAAAAATCTGCTTTTCGGACTGATTTGTAATGAGTTTAAGTATAATTTTCATTTTTTCTTAAGATAGAAATTTCAGCAATATTTTATATATATAAATAAGATATCTGTGATTTCCTAACACAGAAAATACAAAATCATTTTGCTTATACGAGTATTGCATTTTAAAAATGCAATAAAGATTATTAAGAGGAAATTATGTTAAGGTTGAATCAACTGGACTCTGTTAATTTTTATTTAAATTATTATTAGAAATGTTTAGATAGCAAATAAGTTTTAGAGGTAAGCTTTTGAAGAATCTTGTATTTATTATCTTTGTAATTTCATAAAAAATATGTAAGAAAGTGAAAAGAGAAAAAAGAATATCTTGAATGGTGTTATTCAAGACATTTGTTGTAAAAAGCAAACCGAGCAACTAATTAATTAAAAGAAAATAACCAATTTAAAATAATAAAATAGAAGAATTACGAAATTTCTTCTAAGCAGACGATATATTATTACTTAATAAACGACACTCAGTTCTTAGAAAAAAGATAAAAAGTTGCCAACATACGTTTTTAATTATATTTTTTAATAATTAAGAAGATTCTCTTAAAAAATTTAATTACTAGATTGATAAACAAGCATTTTTTCTTTTATTCCTTAAGCTTGTAAAACCCAAAACTCCATGCTAAAAATATTAACTAGACAGAAGCGTTTAGTATTTATACTTTAATTCGAATATCGATATGAATATACAGTTGTAGTCTCTTTACACTTTAAACAGCTAAAAAAATCGCCTGAAAAAATCTTTTTAAATAAAATATATTTTTAAAAAACGAACAATAAGTTGATTTATTTCAGATTTTAATGCAATGTGACATGATTTATTGATTTCCAGTTCATTATAATAAGATATATAAAAAATGAAACGTAGAATATGAAAAAATAGTGAATTGAAATAAATGTATTTTCTTATTAATGTCAAATTCCATTTACTTAAACACATATAAAAATAAGAATTTTGACATTTGAAATATACCTTATATATATAAGGTGTCATTCTTTTCAATACCACAAATCCTTAATCTTAACTTAAGATATCAAAAATTGTTTCAGAGTATTTCTGCCAATTTAGAAAATGATTTTTAACCTTGCTATATTTTATATAATTTTAGTTTAACTCTATATTTTGTTGCAATTTCATCTTAAGTTAACAATATGTAAATAGGATATTGTAATAAACTAAATCTTCTCGATGAGCTAGAAATATATTCTTGGTATCGTAGTGCGCGCTTACCTGATAGTTATTTAAGCATATTTTATTATTTCTGATTTTAGTACATACTTTTTACAATGTATATTATATGTACTTTACCTAAAAACATTAAATTCAAGTATACTTATAATTTAAAAGAGATCTTCCACTGTTTCATTAAAAAAAATTTTAAAGTTTAAACAAATATTTAAATAAAATGATATTGTGATTTAAAATTTAGACAGAAAAGTTTCAAAATATATCATGTACATTTTTACATGCATGACAAATATTCTATAAACAGAGCAAAATCATTGTCATTGTCTTAAGCTTGGTATTACTTAAACAGTCATGAAAAAATATATATATATTCTGATAAATATAAATCGATCTTTAATATGTATTAACAAATCATGAAAATTAAAAGTATAGTTTCAAAAGAATCTTGATTTTAAATATTACAGCTACATTATCTTTTTTATTTTTTATTTTTTAAGTAATAAAATAAGCTACATATTTTGACAGAAAACAAAATGAATATATATATGTGTGTATGTGTGTGGAGACGAAGGCCATTGGAATGGATTTCCTAATAATATGATCACTAATTTTGATGGCATTGACGAGGTAGTCCTTTGAAATAGTAAATACAATTTCTTGAGCATTAACATATAGCGTTCCACATAACAAGAAGCAGACAAGAAGACACATAACACACACCAAACTACAGCCGATTACATGACGAAAGACAAAGGCAAAGGAGGGTGGTCTCCAGAAATCTCAGTGAAAGGCAACTCAAATCACATGATCTGAGTGGGTAAATGTAGTTCAAAATACTCTCGTTAGGTGGCTAGCAAGTTTATAAATTAAACGTGGGTTCTGAAGGGATGGACCATAAATAATTAAACGTTATTAAAATTAAATTAATGGGGATAATAGAAATGAGAGGATTCAAACATTCGCTTTTTTATTCAATAGGAAGTAGGATTGTTAAATAGCAAAAAACATAAAAATAAGAATACTATCCATCAGAAAATTTGCTCAAATACATAATTTTTTTAAAAATCCTAATTCATTGAAAAACCGTAGAAGATTAAGAAGAGTAAAGATCACTAAATACACGGTTAAATTTGAGAAACTGATAGCTGTTGTTTAGAAGGAGACAAAGCTTATGTGCTCTCACATTAAAGAAAACAAATAACATTTTTAAAAAGTTCCCCATTTAATGATTCGAAAGAGAGAAATTAAACAATATCCATAAATTAAATTAAAGAAACACGACTCTTTAATGTTGGTCACAGGGAAATCCGAAATACTTTTATCAAATGCACTTATATAATGACCTTAATGATTCCGAAACTGTTTCTTTATGGCTTTTAGGATACACATTGCCCCCCAAAGACAGAAATTAACAACTGCAAAATTACTCTTTTTGAAAAAAAAATTGCCTAAAGACACCTTTGGCCGCCAAAGGTCTAAAATATATAACCGGTCTTATCACTTTAAATGCCCACCATACATTTTCTCATTTAATCACGCCTCGCCGCCAAAGCAGACAGAAAAAAAGACGCCAAGTTTAAAAAGAAAAGAGAAAAAACTTTTTCCAACGGGTGTTACATTGAAAAATAATAGACCTCCAACCCTCCCATGAGTTCCGTAATTACGCCAACTCCCCGTAGTTTATTGCAACCAACACTTTAGACGGTCCTTGCCTGTGAAAAACTAGGAAACCCATAAACGTCTCGACGGAGGAGAAAGCATTTCATCAAGTCCTTGATAAACACCAAGATAAATTTAAATGTTCCAGCGTGCATAAAGCTTCGGCTTGATTACTCCAGAAAACCCGTTTTTCTCTCCCGGTTTTTAAATAAAAAAGAAAAAAGATTTAACCTCCCGGAGTAATTACAGAAATGACCCGGAGAAGTATCCCTTCTAAAAGTTCGAGCATTTTCAATAAAGGAAGGGCATAGGGGGTGTTTCGGTCTAGTTTAATTTGAAAAGTTAACGATAGGGAGGGGTGTGGGCCCCTTAGGAGGGGAAGGCACTTGCTGCCGTCCATCGTATTTATTAGACACTGGGGAGTAATAGATTTAAGTTTGGCTTGAGATATGCGTTTGGGTAAAAACTAAATCTGCTTTCGAAGCTTATAGTGTTGTTTGGGGGTATTGCATTGCTTAATTTAGTACAGTGCGGACTGTCTTTTCCGGTGCTGTAAAAGCATTACTGAGGGAATTTTAATTCGGAAGAAATGCTTAGAGTTTTACCTGGTAAGAATGTAAAAACAGTTTTTCCGTTTCAAAGCTTTTGGGGATACTTGCTGAGTTTCTATTCTGTGAGCTTATTTAATCGCCTTTGTTATAGATAGTCATTACAATTTGGTACCGAATTGAATAAAAAATAGGAAAAAAAAATTTTTTTTTTCATTCCTTGCACTTTTTTATAATTTGAATTTAGTACTTTTAAATAGTTTAACCCCGGAAAAAAAAACGAAGATCATTAACTTAAAAACGTTATCTCTCAAAATCAATATGGAATGATATATGGCAGAGTTTCTCAAACTGTGGGGCGCGCCCCAATAAGAGGGCTTAATAGTTCTACGATGGGAGCGCGAGCATAATGATAGGTCGAAAAAAAAAATTATTTAAAACTATTATTAATTTATTGAAAATAAACAAACTACATTCTGACATAATAAAAAATAAAACACAAATTTACACTGATATAATACACTTATATATGTAATATACAAATAATTAATATTTATAATTAATTTAACAATACTAAGCTATGAGCCACATTAATAAATATCACAATGATCCCATAAACTTGTTATACATAAAGTTATATACAAAAATACCATTTTGATAATGTGTAGGGTTTATAATTAGTTCCTTAACTGCCGATTAAAAGTTACGCAATTCACTTCCCAATGCCTCCGTTTTTCACGTAGGCGGCGTATGTGATGTGTTTTTTTTGGGGGGGGGAGAAAAGAAACAAATAAGCATAACCTCTGAAATAAGTAAATCCTTCACAAACACTGGAAGGCATTCCAAAGCTTTCAGATAATTTTTTATGGATAGCAGTGCACAAATTTCGGAAAGACGTATATATACGACCGAGAAAATTAATGCTTTAACTGAGTGAGACGTTTATATACGCTGGTGATGATTATATACTGAGGTTGAAGTCATATTGTAACTTTAGCGTCGAAGTATAACATTATTGAATTAAATTTATTGTTATGGTATGAGGGGAGGGCGAAGAAATTATGATTGAATATTGAGTCACACATATTGAAACTTTGAGAAGCTCTAATTTATGGGAGTCTTGTTGCGTATTAGCCAGTTCACTGTGGCACCCACGTTTGAGAACTTACAACTATGTGTGTCACGGAAATCGAGCGATGCCGAGTATACTCGTTAATCCCAGAGTAAGTATCACTGCTGAAATATTAGATGGAAAACATGGGTTTATTGATAAACTTGACAATTCACTTATTAATTTTTATTTATTTGGTTAACATGAACATATACTACATATATATTACTCGAAAAATGCAAATAAATAAATAAAACATTTAGGGAAAAATTTAAATTCCTCCTGAGAATTAGTGACCACCAAATTCCCTAACTGAGACCTAAGACAAACTGATTTACTTCCTTCTAGACAGACAAAATAACTTCTACCTATCTTGACACAGGAAATTCTGGAGTAGCGTGATCGCAGTCCTCTTACCAGAAAACATCTTTTCCTTCTCAATAAATAAATAAATGAAATAACTGTTCTTTAAGCAGTACGACATCGAACCATAACTCAAATACCAGCACATGGTTTAACATCAAGTAATTGGCATTTACACTACTCTATACCTAGGTAACTTCGAACCAGCAACTATCTATGAGTTCAGCGCTTGGCACGCATTTTTTCCATGGCTGACCATACTTGAAGGAACCCTATTATAAACAAAATTTCCGACTTTTGCCTTTGTCTCTTTAGTTATTCAATTAATTAATAATAATATAAATTTTATTATATCCCATGAAATCATAAACACAGTGAAATTATCTATATATACAGCTTAATTATTATATATAACAGAACTGAGCTCAGTGCGCAACAGCCTAGGAGGGCTAAGGCCTGCGGCGCCTATCTGACCTTAGATGCTGAGGTGCATGTGCATATGTTTCGTACAAGTGGACAGTCACACGCGAAGCCCCTAATGTTCAGTTCCAAAGCAAGCTTGGTGCTCATTTTATCGACCTACTGAAAGGATGAAAGGCTGAATCGACCTTTTCCAGCCCGAGATTAATTAGTATATATAATATATAAAAATATTTCCATTATTTATAATAACCGTGAATTAAAAGTAATATTTATTATATTAAAATTTATAATTTAATTTAATTTAATAGAGTCTTAATTAAATAATCAATTTATTTTATTTGTTATTGAATATCTAAAAATTATTTAAAATATCCAACTACATTCGAAACTGTAGTTAAAAAAAAGAGTATAAATGATTATTTTTGATGTTTAGTTTCACTTGTTCAAGCAAAATGTACATATAAACTAGTTTGAGAGAGAAAAAAGATTAAAAGGGAATTTTTGTTTGGCAATTAAATGAAGAAAAATTTCCATTTTCAAAATATTCTGTTTTATGAAAAGTGCTTCTCTCTACAAAAATAACATCTTGCCTGTGTATAACTAAGATTTCTGAGAAGAGCCTTAACCAGTATTTCCAAATTATGTAACTGATAAAAATGGATTTATTCATATTTTAACTAACCAGAATAGAGAAATTTTAGCAGAAAAGGCCGGTTATTGTTTCAATTGATAGCAACTCAGAAAATAATATGAATTCTACTAAAATCCTAGACTAATTTCCGTAGAGAAGTTTGTTATAATCTCGCCTGCGCGCCTAAAGATGTAGGAGGATTGGAAGGAACACTTAGCCATAGTTTAACAAAACAATCTAATTTATTCACAATATTAACCAACACACTAATTCAATCGATCCAATCTAAGAGATGTCCCCAATTAATCACTATGCCGACAATAAACGATGTAAGCGAGATATGAGAAAACTACAATACTAACCATACTTACTCAAGGCGATCACTTTGACTTCTTAGCTATTTCATCCGGATTTAATCTCAATGACAATTCGTCACCTTAAGTAACTAAATTATCAAATATTAAATATCTGCAATTCACATTCAATTTGATTAATCTCTGCTCCGATAGCAGTCTAGCCTATCTCTCTCTCTAGCTTGAAAACCTAGACTATATATAATAGTCTTAATTAATATAATTATGTTTTCTTCTTCGAAGCGGAGTTTTATAATAAAATAATTTTTAAAGATCAGAAATTCCCCAAAAGAATAATTAGTAGAAAGAGCTCAGATAGAACCGTCACAATAAATAAAATATTGTGACAGATAGATCGTCACAGATAAATAATAGAAAGCTCACAAATTTCAGCTGTATATAGGCCAAATAGTATTATACAGTCATATTACCTAAAAGGCAAACGTATTGAAAATAGCCAAATAAATTGCATTTAATTTTTTATTGTTATACTATTTGTAATGTAATTTTATATATGTACTCTAATTCAATAATGGACTCTACATATCAAAAATATTATTCAAGAACCTTTTTCAGAACCTGGTTCCATACTTATTCCGATACTTTAAGTAAAATTGACAAAAAATGTTTCAAAATCTTCTCAAAGAAAGTATATTACAACAAAGTATCAACCACTTTCTTAAATGCATATCAGAGCAGTCATAATATATTTAATACGTATTAAAAATGTCGATTTAAAATAAGAATAATGGATTGCAAAAACATAGAATAATACCTTGTTTAAATTTCGAACAAACACGAAACATTTCGAAAGAAAATGCTGCATTGAAAAACTGGTATTGCTTTTCTATTCTATAGTTGAATGATTTTTCAACATCTTACATATAATATTAATTATCCAGAATTGCTTGAAATGGAATTTATAACAACCAGCATGCATATTTCTTCTGAAACGCATTCTTGACTGCTTTCATTTTCCTGCTTCACTGAAAAATCGGAGCCAAGTTTTATTCTTCAACTAATGCAAGGAGTTTTTTTCTCTCCTATTCAAAATGGCATCTCATGTTTCTTACAATCTCTGCGAAATCTTTTTAATGCAGGTTCTCTTCAGAAATAAATTGAACAACAACCGTTCTTTAATGCGAAGAGAAATGTTTAAGTGTAACAGAACAAGGGGTATTGTTTGGCAGCCGACCAAAACGTTCCAAAAGAACATCATGAGAATTGAGATCAATGTCTAACCGACACACCTGACATTGATTCGTGATAAAATGGTGACTGGAAGGGGGAGGAAGAAAAAAGAGGTTTTTCGAATGTTTTAAAACGAAACAAGGACGATAAAGTACAGCTTGTAACTCGTAAGTTAGGGTTCAGTCGAGCACATACGTGAAAAAATTTCTAAAGCAAAAAAACTTTCTTCTCTCTTTCCGTCCCTATTTAAGATGTTTCGTTAGGGAAAAATTATGCTTCCAAGAAAGGTTTTTTGACTTGAAGAGTTGTAAACATAACTTTCTCATTAGTATTTATTTTCAGTTCTTAAACTTTTCAAATCTGTGTTCTGAAGGACAAAGATTGTTTTTTCAAGAGGGAAAATTTTATTTTTATTAATGTTAAAGTACATTGTGCTGTTTTTTATGTAAATGGTATCGCTAATTCTAGGATATTTCATATCACTTATTCATTAGCAAAATTTGAGAACATAATCCAGTAATAAAATAATTGTGGTTAACAATTTAATTGAAGGTGAATATATTTGTTAAAACGCTTTTCAACGCAAGAGTAATTTTTTTTTTAAAAAAAAAGATAATCAATTCAAAGTTTTGCTTAAAGTTATAAAGGACATGTAATAGGATGTGTATATGTATTTACAAGTGCGTGTGTATTTATTATACTTTTAAGCATTGGTTGAAATTTGAGGTCTACAGGAATAAATCTTTTTGTAGAAATAAATCTTTACAAGACGTTAGTGTTTGCTCCTAACTACTTTAATTAGAAAATTTATTTATTGGTATCTGAAAGATAAGTCTCTTGGTACCTAATAGTAATAATAAAAGTAGAAACAACAAAAATGTATGTATTAAAAACAGATTAATTCATATAAATTAAAACAACACGATGTTCAGAACCATGATTTTAAAAATGCGTGTAAATCAGTGCTTCTCAAACTTTCTATACTTGCAACACAATATTCAGTCATAATTTTCAATTTTCATCGCTCCCCCCTCCATACAATAACAATGTATTGAATTCAATAATGATTTTTTGGTGATAAAGCTACAATACGACTTTAACCTCTTTAGTGCCAATGCCGTATATAAACGTCTCGCTCAGCCAGTGTGTTAGTTGCCCGGGACGTATATATACGTGTTTCCAAACTGCGATCTTTTCTTTTCTCTGCAATCTATAAAATTATTCCGAAGACCTAGGAATGTAATAAAAGGACCGTGACAGTACACGCAATGATTTACTTATGTCAGAGGATTTGCTTATTTATTACTTTTCTACCCCCCCCCCTACTACAAAGTTTTTATCTTGACATTGAAGCTACAATACGACTTTAACCTCTTAAGTCCCCTCAGCGTATATAAACGTCTTACTCAGCTAAATTATTAAATGCCCTGGACGTATATATACGTCTTCCCAAACTTCGTTCTTTTCTGTGCACTGCTGTCTATAAAATTATTCCGAAGGCTGTGGAATGCAATAAAAGGACATTGACAGTGTGTCCGGTGGCAATAGGATTGATTTGCTTAACTTTTCATTGGCAGTTAAGGGATTAGTTCTAAGCCGAAAAAGTTATCAAGATAAATGTTAATTTTTGTGTATAAGTCTATGTATGGAGAGACCAGGGGGGTCACTGGTAATTATTAAACTTGTTCTTAACATAGTAGTGTTAAGTTAATTATCAAATACCTTGTGCATTGATACATTTATAAGAATATTAGATCAGTGTAAAAGTGTATTTTATTTTTTATTTAGTCAGAATATATTTTGTTTACTTTCAGTAAATTATAAATTTTTTTAAATAATCTTTTGTCTTAGACTTTTCTATATGATCACTCCCCTCTAGCAGAGTTATCACGCCCCTCAAGGGGGCGCACCCCACAGTTTGAGAAACGTTGCGTTAAAATAATGTAAAATGTGAATGTTGATTACGTTTTTACTATACGCTGTTAATTTAAAGCAATAATTCTGATGAGACACTAAAGTAAGGAGAAAAAGTATACATCTGCTTCAATTAATACACTCATGGACAAAAAAATTAGAGCACCAAGAAGGAGTTGCCAAAATGAAACTAAATTTTACATTCGTAATGACTACTTTAATATACGTAAATGATTACAAAATCAAAGAAAAAGGATAATTTATTTCATAGAAAATTTCAAAATAACTGAAGATTTAATTCCCTGTTGAACCACCTCTAGAGCGAATGCACGATGCGAAACGATCGGGCATTGAGGCATACAAGTTATGTATGATGCCTTGAGACCTTTCGTTTCATATTTGCTGTATCTTCGCCACTAGTTCGTTCAAACTCGTGGGATACCCAACTCACCGTCCCAAATGTTCCTAGATATGCTCGATTGGAGACAAATCTGGGATCAGGCAGGCCAAGGAATGTTAATAACAGTGAGGAGACAGTCACAGGGGCTATCATGGTGTCGCGGATCAATAGTAGGGGTGACCGTGTATTTTAAGCAATGACACTCCATACCATCATAGCAGTTGTGAGAGGGGTGTGTCGCCGTAAAGTAAAGGCAGTATTGAGGCGTTCACCACTGTGTCTCCAACCACGAACACGATTGTCATCATTACTGAGATTGAATCTGGATTCGTCGCTAAAGAGGACCTGGTTCCATCCTGCTGCAGTCCAGTTTGCTTGTGTGCGGCACCACTCCAAAAGGAGGCGTCAATGGGTGGGCGTCAAAGGCAGCACACGTAAAGGGCGCCGTGATCCCAAATGTCCTTTAGGCAGGCGCCTTCCTATGGTACGGGAAGACTCAGGGGCGCCGAGTGAAGGTGCTACCTGTGCCTGGATGGCGGCCGATGAAACAGTTGGCTGTGCGCGTGCATTTCTTACGATGCGGCAGTCTTCTTGACAACTGGTCTGCCGAGGGCGTCCTGAGCCTGATCTTCGTGTAAATGACATCTCTGGGATCCACTTGTCCCAAAACCTCCTCACAACACAATCAGAGTGGCCTAATTGACGAGCTACTCGCCTGGCTGACCACCCAGCTCCCATCATGCCGATGATTCTCCCCCTCTCAAACTGCGACAGCTGCTGATATTGTCTTCGAAAACAGCGTAATGGCGTGTCTACCTCAGCGCTTCCTTTGTAAACGATTCAATGCACTCAAACAAGCTTTGGTTACCTGTTTTATACTCCACGGAAAACGAGGTTAGACACCCTCTACTGGCTATACGTAATGCGCAATCCCGCTGCATTTCTAATCATTTGCATCTCCCCGACATGTACATTCATGCTAAGTTCGTTACGATCCTGCAATTATTTCTTCGAGTGCTCATATTTTGGCCATGCGTGTATTAAGAGCATTTTATGAAAATTAAAAAAACTTCTAGAATAACGCGTATATAAATTAAAAGAAATAAGGTTAAATGACCCACCAAATGCTGAAACAAATGTAAACAGAAAATTTAAGCATGCTATAAATTTAATACATCTTTTGAAATTCTTTAAATCAAAATTTGCACAAGTTACATCTAAGAATTGTATTGTTAAGCAAATAAAAATTATTTTTTAATCAATTTATTTTGGACTTATTCTTTTTGCTGGTCTAAAAGAAATACTCATTTTAAAATTTTATTTCGCACAAACAGATACGACTCTTTCCTGTTCTAACTCAAACAGTGATGGATATGTATTATAATTTGATAGAATTTTTATTTTATTTTATCCCATAATTATTTTGTTGTTTCCCTCTGGATGCCTTTAAAATGCATAAACAAGTTTTTATAATATTATTTTATTACTTTATTTTACTAATTAAATTGCATCGAAGATGTGAATATTTGTTTAACCTTTACAATGAGTTATATATAAGTTTAAATTTATTCATAAACATAAAGTATAATTAAAAAGCAGAATTTTTTTGTAAAGCCAAATATTATTTTAAATAAATTAAAGTTACTTTCGAGCTCTAAAAAATGTAAATTATAATATTTTTGAAGAGATATTTCTTGAAATTTCATCTCTCACTGAATGAACTAAAAATACTCGTGATAACTTTCTGACCATGTGAAGATTTTGAAAGCAGATTTAATAACACTTTTTTTTTATTAAATGTGAGGTACCTGCAGTGGAAATTAGGGTATCCCACTACCCTAAAATTGTGAAATTTGTCAAAAATTGACAATTTTTTATGCATTTATTTTATAGACCATCTTATTATCTTTATAAAAATACCAAGTTTATTATTTTCTATTCACTAGAACGAACACTACAAGTGTTTTAGTAAAAGCAGATGCCTTTGATTTAAAAGTAAGATGTCATACATTGAAACGCATTTTACTCGAAATGTGTGTATTTTTTTTAAAATGCTCTAACGTAGACAGCGATTATTCAAAAAGTGTTGAAAATATTTAACTGTGAAGTTTTTTATGTATATTCTGTATAATATTTGCAGCGTTATAACCTTCAGATTTTTCAATCACTGTTTTATGACAAAATATACAGTCTGTTATTTTAATGTAATCACTGCTATTTTAAGCTATTTCATATAACTAAGATAAAGTGCTTTCGTTTTTGTAAAAATTAAAATATCTCTTAACCTGATTCTCATTTTAAAAATAAATATATTTATGTTAACACATCAGAATTGAAAAATTGAAAATTGGTTTCTAAACTTTTGGTGCAGAATGTGCCCCATTTATGTTATTTTTTTGTAAATTTTTGCTTATTTTTTACCATTTTAGTAATAATAGTTTCTTTTTATGTTCTTAATTTAGGCACATTTTATTACTTTATTACAAATCTAAAAACAAAACAAATCTAAAAACTAAACAAATCTAAAACTAAACAAATCTAAAAACAAAAAAATTCCCATATCTCCATTTTTTTTAAAAGTATGTTTTCGCAAGTAGTCTCTCGGATACCTTCTTAAGACCCCATGCATTGTCAATCTCTATTTTCTTCAGAAAAAATTTTTAATTCTATTCACAACTAAAATATCCTGGATATGCAGTTGGACCCTATTTAACGAATTTCTCTGTTTAGAGAATTTCCCCATTTAACAAATTTCCCTGTTTAGAGAATTTCCCCATTTAACGAATTTTTCACTTTTCCGATTAAAATGAAGGTAAAAACCCATAAACATTTATTAACTCCGAATTAAGAAATTACTTCAGCAGCCGGAAATTTTTTTTATTAGTTTGTATCATAAGCAATTGGATTATTTTAAAGGTTTATATATTTGTTTGTCCAGAACAGAAAAAAGACTTTTCTTAAGGCAATATGGTACCATCTTCACAATTTTTTTTTAATTTTTAATATTTGATATTTGGTTTTAATTGTATTTTATAAAGGATAATATTTCATAATGATTCCACACAAAAATTTTTTAATTTGTTGTAAAATGTTTGTAAAATTTAAATTTTTTTAGCTTTTTTAACCATTTTTAAATTCCCAAGTCTTTTTTAAATATGTCTCTTTTCTTTCAAAAATTTTTTTCCAAGTACCTTATAATATATTTCATAAAACTGTGCATGGGATTTTTTTGCTGCTGCTCTTTAATTTTTTATTAATTTTTTTATATTTAAACTTCCAAAAATTCCCCAAAAAAATTAATTTTGATTTTGAAATTTTTTAGAAAAAGTACTAAACATGTTAGAGCTAATTCCATGCACAGTTTTAAAAAACATACATTTCAAAATATGTATAAAAAAATTTCGAACCCATACTTCAATTATCAAAAAAGCCTTAAGGTTTTGAAAAAACAGTATATGTACAAAAATTCAACATGGAGAAATATGAGTTTGAAGTTTTCATTCCATGAATAGCATGATATAATATTCATCGAATAGTCTGAAACTTTTATGAAATGTTAATTAGCTTATTTAAAACTACTTACCATAAAAAATGGCACAAATGTAGAGCAATTAAACAGTATACTGCCATAATGAATATATAGAAAAAACGAATGAAAGATCAATATTTCATAAAACTTTATCTTAATAATTATAAAAAAAATAAATACACACACTTCAGAGCTAATTCCATGCTCAGAGCTAATGCACAACATGTACAAAAGATGTTTATGCCTTTATTTTTTATTTCCATGATTTTAAAAGCCTTCACATGTTAAATATTGGGCACGAATAAAAGCAAAATCAAATAACAATTTATAGGTAAAATACATCAAAATCTAAGAACTGTATACGTGCATTTGTATAATAAATGTCTTAAAATATTTTAATAATAAAACGTTGAATCTCGCACACATGGGACATATATATATCACCAAAAACAAATATATAAAAATGGGAGAGTTTTTATATTCTTGCGAATTAGATTTTTAATTATCTGAGTTATCAAAATGAGATTTAGTATTTGTGCTTTGGGAGAATCCGTTTTGAAGTTTTAATTTCATTCATAATAATATCATAAAAAGCACGCACAACTTTTAAATCTTGACCAAATCCATTTGATCTTCAGTAAATAATTTACAAACTAGAATTTTTGCATTAATTGCAGAATTCTTTCTTAAAATGATTTATTACTGCATATATAATATCAATCTTATTGATGCGCATTAGAAACATAATTAATTCACTTTTTATCAGGCTCTTTTCTAGCAGATAATCTGAAATGTAGGCGTGGTAGTTGCTGTTCCGCATCAAACATTGCTCCATTACTTAATGGAGAATGCAGGTAAAGCTTTGAAATTGTGCAGGCATATTCATAAAGATTCGGGGTATCAAAAATAAGCCAATAAAAAATTTTTCGACAGTTTACTGATTATTAGGGTACCATATCGCCTGAAAGCAGAAAATTTCGACCGGGTATAGTAAAGACCATTGTCAGACTTTACAAGTGCAGCTAAGTCATGAGTGTAACCTATTGTGTGAGTCTTGAGAAGGACAGGAAATTCTTTTCTTATCTCCTCCCAATCCACAAAGGGATATTTTAAGGTTTTGAAGAGTTTGTTACATTTGTTGACGGACTGCCTATCTGAGCTACTGAAGTTGAGGAAATTGTTGATTTGTCTGAGCAAACAAATAGCGATTCTAATGCAAAAATTTACAATGAAATTCCAATCAAAACTTATATATTTTCTATTGCTCTGCAATATTTGAAAACTGTGAAAACATACTTTCTCTTATGCAGCAGGATGTTAATGATGCAGTATTTGTTTCTGTGTATAAAGTTGAAAAAAATCTCTTTCGAGTCTGGAATCAAAAAGGTTTCCAAAGATCTATTAATCAGTATTCCAAATTTTTTATTAACTGGTGCTTAGTAATTCATAAAAAAGTATTTGCAGCAGTTGAATAAAAAGTGTTTAAGTATGAATATTGTTCCGTGTAAATGCTTATAGAATTTCCAAAAGGTAAGTGCAAAGAAGTTGCATTTTGGTTTAGACCACGATATAACGAATAACCCCGAGTGAATGAACAGTATGTTCTGTCCTGATGAATTCGTTAAATTAGTTTCTGACGGAATATCTATTTCTTTAAGGTATCTGTACACCTTCGAAGAAAATTTTTTGAGAAACTCTAATATTTGCTATTAAAATATTTTTTACTGATGAAATATAACTCCAAACTAAGAAAAATACATTTAATATTTTACTTATAGCACAAAAAAAATTTTTAGGGAGAAAAACATAGTGAAAATATTAATTAAATTGATTATTAGAATAACGCACATTACTCAAACGTAAACAAAAATATTACTTTTCTGTAAATTTCATGTTGATCATCATAATAATTTTTAGGGCTGGTACTATTTTTCTTATGATAATCAAAATATTACAATTTTTATCAAGGTTCGAGTAAAAGAGCATTGAAAAATCACTAAAAAATTACTACGAGACATGATATACACCTTAGTTACTAAAAACATATCAACTTTATAATCATGGAAATGGTAGGGGTTCTTTAAATCTATAAAATAAATGTACTTGTAAAATTTAAAGTAATTTGGTTCACAACTTTTTCTGATATTTACGTTGTCAGATGCCAATACGTTAAAAAAATGCATTTTGAGATAAATCAGAAATAAACTTTAAACTGCAATTTTTAATATCAAACCCAATTAGATATACTTAAAATGCCCCTGATTTATAAATAACACCCTCTTTCCTCTCTAAAACATTGATTTCCCCCCCCCCCTTGTAGCTCTTAAAACTTTTCTATGTTACTTTACATTAGGTGTTGAATGACATTCTCTGCATCGTTAATTCTATTAACGTCAAGATGTTTGTATGATTTTAAAGTAAATTAACCAGAAGTTATATTAAGTTTTCTAAAAATGTCAACACAACCCTTGTACCCCTCATTTAAATTGTATAACGGCATCCAATGCACCAAATTTTAAAATTTTGAGGCACACGAAAACTTCTTTTGGTACTTTCTGCCATATAATGCCATTAAAACACTCATTTGAGTTATGCGTTTTGCCATGCAGGCATTTAGTAAGTAGTTCTTAGATGCATAATTCTAAATATGTAGGCTAATATTTCATTGGATAAACCTTTATATTTTTCTTTTGGCTTTTGGCCACAAGATAGTGCTCGCTGGTAGTAGCACCAACTATCTTTTCCGATGAAACGCTGTACATGCATGGGTTTCTCGACATTTAATAAGCAATGAAACAGGGCTGCATTAACATTTTGTTGAAGACCGGAGAGGTTTCCAACATTGCTACGATCAACAATCCCATAATAGTTTTGCAATCAAGCGGTAAGAGTCGGTGAGTTTGCCTTTACCAGGCAGATTTTGATTTTTTGATTTTTGTTTGCACAATCTCGCACCTACTCTATTATGAACATGACACTGATAAAGCCCTTAGAATCCCCGTCACCATAACAGTGTGCATGTTTGCGGCCTCGTTTCACAATAGAATGGTTAAAGATTACAGTAGTACCAACAGTTTCCATTCGTAATGCAAAACCTTAAAAAATTGCTATGGCATATGTGATCTGCTGCAAAAGTTTCCGACTCAATGCTTTTAAGCATTTTAGAAATCATTCTGCAGGTGGGACAATATGACGACATAATTTCAATGCCCCTTACTTTACCAGTGTCAACTAATGAAGCTGCGACACACACATTCATGGAAGTGTAACCCTTACGCTGCGACGTTCTATCAACTGAAACACCACATTCAACTATTTTATTTTTAGAAGGATGTAGAACTAACAGTTCAGAATCCACATTTGCATTGATAGTTCACTAACTTCTGAAATCACAGACATAAGTTTGCTCTCATGATTAGTGTACACAGTTTTACTGAGCCTGGGTAAAATTTAACGTACCACATAATTTAAACCCACCAGAAAAACCTTTACTAATTTGTCTCATACCATAAAAAATCTTGTATTCATTTCAGGACAGCTTAAAGTTTTCTTTGATCTAGAAACCCCTGTGTAAAATATACAATGTTAGACCTAATAACAAAATTTGAGTACAAACCATATCTAAAATCCTCAGAAAGCAGTAAAACTTCTTGGTAACATCTTGGGCAATAAAGTTGTAAAATTTTTTTAAAGGACTTCTATGTCCATAATTATGTTACTGATATGTGGTTTACTTTCCATTTGCTGCTATTTCTTCATCAAAAAAGCATGCATTTTAATTTTCGAGGAACTAGCATTGGTAGATGTTGAGCTGCAATTTTTGAAATTTTTATTACTATATCCATTCACACGAAATTGACACTTTCTATTTGCACTTATTCTACGTTTAGTTTTACCATTTTAAATGAAAAAAAATTAATGTTTTCAGCAGTAAAAAAGGATTAAACAGAAACTTAGAAAGAGCTGCGCAATAGCAAGCAAATGTAAACAAACAATAACACTCTCTTTTCCTGCCAGATTCTGGATAAAAATATTAGTAAATGCCTCTTGCCAATTATATTTTTTGAGATTCTGAAAACTCAAATTAATATTTTAAAGTATATAAATTTCCTACTATTGCATATTTAAACCAAACTTTGAAAAATAAAAATGTAAACAAACATTTTTTTCAACTTCCGGAATGCAGACTTCTACTTCCGGTTTCAAAAAGTAACTACCGAGTAAAATTCAAATCCCCATAACTTAGGCTCTAAATAAGATAGAAACAAAATTTAAGCACCATTTTAAAGAAAAAGCTCACATTTTAAAATAACACCAAAATTCAAAAATCTGAAATTTTGGCGAAAATGACATTTTGATGGTGTACCGATACCTTAATTCATTTTAGTCCCTCTTAATTAATTCTACTTTCTGTTTATTTTTTAATTATTTTTGTCCATGTGTGCCATTTACATATTTAAAAATACTATATATTTAGATTACTTTAAAACTATTTTATGGGTAAATATGGCCATTTATATTAATCTTCAGTAAAATTTTACTGTTTACACTGCTTTGAAAATTTTTTAATGCATTGTGTTAAAGAAGTTTAGATGAATAAGTTGCCTCAAAAACTTTTTGATGTGCATTTTTTTTTTTTTGCTCTTGAACACTTTATGTTTTAAAGTTACAGCAATCCTACTTTTCCGGAACTAAGAATTCTCCCATCGGAGGAGTGGAGCTTACTATCCCAAGAACTTTTTTTTGTAAGCAGCAGGGCAGTTTACGTTTATTTAGATTACATTAAAGTCTGTCCCAATATTTTAAAGAGTACATCAAAGTATATTAATCTATACAATTTATATCAGAAAATGATATAAATTGTATAGATATTATGCTTATATATCATCATATAGTTATACAGTGAAATATTTTTAGACTTTAATAAATAGAAGCAAATTAGTTTCAAAGGAATTTTACTGAAATTTTCGATATTTGGACCAAATAATATTGTAATCTCCAACTCGGGATTAACATCCATTTGAATTTATAATTCATTCATCTATTTTGGATCAGTTTAATCCACTGGAGTTTAAAGTAGCCCAATTACGTAAAAATAATGAAGTATATTTTAAGTACTTTGTAAATAACTACATTTATTGGATGCAAGTTGAAAAGTTTGTAATAACCGTTTTGATTTATGATAATTTTAGCTATTTATTTGTAAATATTTTCGAATTTTATGCGCATAAGTTTATGAAATACAAAAATAAAGCAGATAAACATTGAAATGTCCTTTCATGTCTCAAATTCGAAAATAAGAATCTATTTTTTCCCGTAAATACAAAATAAAAAACTCACTGCATTTTCAAAAAACGAAATAAAAACATCTTACATCGAAAGATCAAAAGTACACACTCAACTTAAATCCTTGTTCACAAAAGAGCAATTTCTCTTTTACATTACTGAGATTTGGCATACTGAACTCGAAAAAAAAGGAACAAAAATTGCACTTAAAATGTAAGAGGAAGAGATAAAAAAAGCGCTTCTGGAAACTTTAATAAGACGAAAGAAATTCTACTTTCTACAAGATCCTCAGTCGAGATATTTCTGGGGAACAAATGAGTGAAAAGTCAGTACGAGAGATATCAAGAATAAAAAAAGAATGGAGAGAGAGAACACCCCTAAAATTTCGAGATGTGAATATTTACGATCAATTTTCCACCATGTTTATAGCAAAAATGAGTAGGAAAACTTTTTGATGTTGTTTTTCTACTTTGTTATACCAAAGAAGAGGAGAAAAAATGTTCCTTTCTGCGTCCCCGGAACCTTATTTCTCAAAGTCTCCAATTTCAAATGAAGTTGGAACGATCTAGAGTAACAAATCAAGGGTGAAATTTATTTCAAAAGAATTTTTTGGCGGAGCTTAAGTGCATGTTTGTAAGGGAAGTTCTTTATACAAGACACGTGGAATGAAATTCACGTAAGGGTGAATTGCTGTTTTTTAGATCTTTCTTGAAATAGACAACGCAGCGTCATTATAAAAAATGAACACTCCGATTTCATCATCTTAACTTTTCTAAATCTATTTTTTTAATCTGTAGATATTACAAGAAACACAGACAAGTCTTACTTTCCTAAATTATTTAACGGAATTCTTTTAATTCCATTGCTTTGCTTAAGAAATTACGTAATCTCATTTTTTTTTCTTTTGCTGAAAATGTTTTTGCCTCGGGTTTATACAAAAGCACTTATTGCAAGGAATAACCATTAACCAGAAATATTCATTAGGCTCATTTCAGAATCCTTTTTGCTGTACTAAATAGAGTGAGTCATGGTTATATGAAGAAACACACAAATTCATATTAATCAAAACCTATCTATAATCTATGGTATTGAAATTTTATAGAGTAAAAAA
This sequence comes from Trichonephila clavata, assembly GCA_019973975.1. Classification (NCBI taxonomy): domain Eukaryota; kingdom Metazoa; phylum Arthropoda; class Arachnida; order Araneae; family Nephilidae; genus Trichonephila; species Trichonephila clavata. The sequence continues at coordinate 174,964 of BMAO01038125.1, forward strand.
AAACTAAAATAAATAATTCCAAATTAAAATATTGCCACAAAAAGATTTGAATTTTCGAAAAAAAAATGTAAAAGACTTAGTTTTGGGTAAATTATTTTATTTAACTCAAAATAAAATCAATTTTTACTATATCAACTCAAGTATTAAAGTTTGAATTACACAAAATCTACATTGCAACATTTCAGAACCCATGCTCTGTCTCCCCGCACTGTCGAATCAATTCGATCAAAACTTTTTTCTTTTTTCCACTTCATGTCTCGCTTTAATTTCAAAAATATGTTTCTCTTTAAGAAACTTAATACTAAAGAAGTTGTCAAATGTACCTAATTTTTTTCTTGTATCTATTTAGCAGGTATAATATCTTCGCAATAAATGTTAAAAGTCCTAAGACCCCCTATTTTCTTAAATAAAAATTATTTTGACTTTTTACCATATAAAAAAGTTCAAGTACCTTAATTAAATTAAAAATTAATAAATACTTGCACTCAAAAATAATAGTCCAACAGCACATGTAGAAAGGAATGTCGGTCCCTGTTGCGCAATGGATCGAGCGTTGAACTACTAATCCAAAGGTTGTATGTTCGAATCCCACCTGGGGCAGCCTAATTTCAGAGAATGGGATTTTTATTTTATTAGAATAATTAAATTTAATCAATAAATTGAAAGAAAAAACCAAAAAAAATAATTCAACACACCATATATATAGAAAGGAAAATGGAAAATATATATTATTTTTGCTAGGAAAATCGCTTTCTATTTTGTCGCTTAATACCGTGTGTGTGTGTGCTCTGTCATATATATATACATATTTATTTTAATTAGAACTATTTAATAAAAATAACTAAAATAAAAAAAAATTAATTGACCCAAGGAATTGACTTAATTTTTTTTTATATATTACTTGTTTTTATTTGCAAACGTTTCGACTTTTTGTTTTACTATATTTAAATCAAAATGATCAATAATCAGAATTTTTTTAAATGTTAAGAAAGTAATATTTAAAATTATAGTTACGTTTATCTTTACAAAAAAAAATATAAAAAAGCATGAAAATTATTAAAAAAGGCCTTAGGCAATAAATCACAAAATAAAAGTCATTTAAAAATTCAATTTTTAATTTATAAGTAAAAAAACCTTAATTTTTTATCTTTCTTAAATTTCGAAATTTTAAGTATTTAAAATACTACTTAACCTGTATAATATATCTAGTACTAGCGAAATTAATATTAATAGCGAAATCCTTTTAGTAGCACACTTAGAAATGAGATCCTACTGGATTTCCCTCCTCCCCCCCTCTCATATTTTTTCGTTTTCTTGGGTAGAAAAAGAAAATCATCATGCAGTATTATACATATTTTTTATTTACATTTCCGAGAAAAAGTATTTTTATCTATTAGCACCATAATTATTACTTAATCTAAAATATTTGTTTAAAACTGGCGAAACAAATCGATAAAGATTTGCTAGGTCTGAAATGAAAATATAAAAATATAACTACCAGCATGGGAAATAATTTTTAAATATTATTTGAATTATTCGGTTTACTTGCCCTTTTTTTCAATTTAAAAGCAAATATTATTTCCAATACTGCATGTAATTTGGGAGTCTTGAATCAATAGATGGTTTGATAGGGATTCATTATTTGAATAGAATACAGTGATTTATTTTTTAAATACTCGTATCTGATGTACTTTCTAATGGTCTCTAGAAACAAATTTATTTCTAAATGTTTTAATATACTCAAAAAGTAAAAACTGTTCAGAATCAATATTTTGTCCATGAGTGTTTAAAATAAGTGATTTTTCTACGAGAACACATTATAATTCTGTGCTTAATTTTTTTTAAAAATGATAAAGTTATGTGTCTAGGAATAATTATATATATATAAAACATAAAATGTCAAAATTAGAATCCTTTAATTGTTTCTTGGAATAAGTTATTGAAATGGGTCGCTTAAACCAGTTCCGAGAGGAAAGTTATCTCTTAACACAGGCTGTCCCAAAAAGCGTACAAACTCTGCACAACCTGGTTCTTCGTTGGAAGTACAAAAAAAATTCCTAAAGAATTGTATGTGTGCAATCCATAGGTTTTGAGAAAAATAAGACAAAAACGTATGACTTCAAAAGCCGTATTAGACACATCAAAAGCAGCATTTGGAAATATATATAAAGGCAGGTGTTCAAAGTGTGCATTGTGCATATCGAGGCAGGCTAAAGCACGCAGTGGAAATGAGGAGTGTACATGTCACACCAACAAGATGTCCACCGAAGTACAACCAGTATGTCATCCCTCATACGGCATTAAAAATCTATACTGATGGCAGCATGGGCAACGGTGGTATTTCTGAAAGCGGCGTGCACATTGAGACACCTGATAGTATATCTGACATCAAGATTAGGAATATTAACTACTGTTCTATTTTTAGATCTGAACTTATTGCAATTTATAGGGGATTGCAATTTACTGACACAGCATCTCACCTTGTCTTCAGGGACATTTGGATTTTAACAGACAGCCGTGCTTCGATACAGCACCTTTCTCGTTGGACAACTGTTGGGGATATGACAAGCCTAAATATTCTGGATGTTCTGGTTCGACTTTCTTCTAGACACTGTATATATTTTCAATGGATCCCCTCCTATATTGGATTGAATGGCAACGAGATTGCCGATAGTTTGGCCACTGCTGACACTTTGATGGGTGACACTTGTATAACTTTTGCTGAACTCTCCTCTATTAAAAGGTTAGAATTGAATGCATTTTGGAGAATACCCCTTGCTCACCCTTGATATTTTTTGAAAAAATCTCATTGGTGTCACCAACTTAATATTCCTAGGTATCAGCAGACGGCACTGTTGCGCTTTTTTAGTGGCCACATGAAGTATCTGACTTTTCAACAGGGCCGGAAAGTCTTCCTAGAATGTCCTAGGTGCCAGGCTAATCAGGCCTCTCCCAGCCATATTCTGAATTGCGTGAGATTTTCATATGACGAGGTTTTAGGAAATCCTATCTTATTTCTGGATTTTTTGGAGATTTTTGGTTTTATGGAGATGGTGTGGCTGAGTTACACCATCTGGGATGAGAAACAACACCAACAACAAAAGCAGTATACATATTAACAACTAAGGCTGTTGTTGCTTGTCCCACCTGATAGACAGTAATATCAGATCAAGGTCCACGAAATTCACCACGGCTAGAGGCTAGGTTCTTACGCCTGTCGTTAGCCTAAGCTTTGAGTACCCTGCAGGTGACAGTACAATTTGGTTCGGTTCTTACACGATAGATGGCGACACCACCTATCCCCCTCCTCAATTTAGGCATGAAACTTGAGGGGAGGGAAATATTCTCCAGCCCCCTGCACTCGTGGTTTCAGCTGCGACCACCCACAAGACTATCGGGCCCACTAACTTTACGAGAACGTACTCTGTGTGTACTCGGAGAGCATTTGGTGGCATCTGGCATCGAATGAAGGCATTCCAGTCTAGAGTCAGATGCTCTAACCATTAGGTTATCCACGGATCTAACTAAGTCTATTTATGTAGTCACTACATCTCGATACACCAATCCGTTGAGAACGTCACATAGGCAAGAACTCCCACAGTAGGAGATCTGGCGGTCGTATCAGCCATAGAACTTGACCTCCACCTCCGATCTAGTGACCGGATTATGCCATATCTTGCCAATCACATATAGGGACAAAAAAATTCAACGGAGCTCCAGCATGAAACTTCATGCGTCATCATTCATTTATCACCATGAATCATTTACAGTATTTTTCTCATTAACTGTGGATCGTACAGGTGCAGTTCAATTTGTCTTTTTTAATGTACTACTCACAACAAGGAATTTGGCTGTGCCGTGCTTGGGCGCTGTTTTCAGGAGACATTCTGTGCAATGACTTATTACTTCTAAATATGGAAAGGAGAAGAAAAAAAAGAGTTATGAATTGAGTAAGAGATTGCATTTTGTATTAACCACTTAACTGCCCATAAAAAGCTACAAATTTACCCTTAGTGCCAACTTTTTTCGCACAGGCGCGCGATGTTTCGCGGTTTATTGGGGGGGGGGGTGTTTTTTAACCTAAAAATTGTTTGCTTTCACTTTAAAAAATGAAAAAGATAAAATAATAAAACGAAAATACAAATTTATATGTATAAATTACAATATAATAAAAAAGTTATTACTTATCTGTTGCGCGATAATCATTAAACATGGCGAACACGCAAAATAGCATCTGATTCAGTTCATTGATAGCGTACAAGGATAAAAAGTTGTTAGACTTTTAGTTTATGTAAAGCTTCATTTTTAAAATATAAGACATTAAGTTTGACACTAAGGATTATTACTTAAATTTTAATTCATTAGAGCCTATTTGAGAAAAAATTAAGTTTAAGAGAAACTGGAACACAACTCTTATATGATAAACTTCATTAAACATTAAAAAATGTATTTCCATTTAAGGTATATGACTACAATAAAATTTTGAATTTTGCCAAAAGTTGACAAAAATTTTAATGATTTTTTTACAGATAATCTTATTAGCTTTATAAAAATACCAAACTTATTATTTTCCGTTCACTAGAACAAAAACTACAAGTTTTTTTAGTAAAAGCAGATGTTATTTCTTTAAGCAAGATGTCATACTTTAAACCGCGTTTTAGTCGAAATGTGTCTTTTTGAAAATACTCAAACGGGGACAACGATTGGTCAAAAGGTTCTACAAATATTTAACTGAAATTTTTGGTATATGTTCTGTATAATATTAAAAGTGTTTTAACCTTCAGATTTTTCAAACATTTTTTTATTACAAAACTTACAGTCCCTTATTTAGAATATATCCGCAGTTTCCTTAAGCAATTTGATATAACTATTATAAAAAGAGAGCTCTAGTTTTTGTAAAAAATAAAATATCTCTTATCTTGAAGGTCATTTCAATAATGAATAACGTGACAACACATCAGAATTGAAAATTTGTTTATAAATGTTTGGTACTTAATGGGCCCCCGTTTAGGTTATTTTTTGTACATTTTTACCCATTTTATCCCACTTTAGTAATAATAATTTCTTTTTCTCTTAATTTTCACATATTTTTCTTAAAATGTCCTAAACAAATACAAAAATCACACAAAAAAAATAATAATAAATTCTCATATATCCACATTTAAAAAAAAATGTTGTTTCAAGTAGTCCGGTACCTTAATCTGAAAATACATTTAAGGCCTTGATGGAAAAATGGAAGAAATATAATGTAAATCAAACTGAATAAATCGAGTTGATTATATATGATTTGATTAGTAAACTGTCCTATTTATTTCCTCCTTTTATGCTATCACGAATCTCAAATCTACTTAAAGAATATCACGCATGCTTCCATGCCACTGATATTTTTGAATACTACATTTTGTAAAAATCCATCATTAAGTATTTCATCCGCATTTCAAAGTCCTTCAAAATTTCCTTAATTATAAACAGTTTGTGAACCAGACAGAGTAAAAAAAAAAACGTTCTGCCTCTTTTACTTCAGCACGATTACCTGGTTGAAAAATGCCTGAATTTCTATAAGAAAAGTTAATCTGTTCCAGCTCTTTTGCTGCCCAAAAATGCAGTTAATTATCTTCAACTAAATCAGTTAGGTAAAAATTTTCACTCTTTCATTACTTAGAAAAATGTTTACTGAGTGAACTAAAACGTTCTAAATTAGCTCAATTTGTATGATTGTTACTTAAAGAAGCAAGAAAATGCAAGCAATTAAGTTAAAAGGGAGGGTAAATTGAATGCTAAAATGCGAAATAAGTTTTATTGTTCGCGTTAATGTCATTTTTCTTAATTCAGTGCGATTTTAAATTCGTGTGTTATTCTTATGTTATTTCTGCGTCGTATGGAATATGTTCTTAAATTATTAAAACTATGTCAATCCACAAAAAGTTTTATCAGTCTAGACCAGCGTTTCTCAAACTGTGGGGTGCGCCCCCCTGGGGGGCGTGATAACTCTACAAGGGAGGCGCGAAAATATTGAAAAATCAAAAACGAAAGATTATCTTAAAAAATTATTAATTTACTGAAGTAAGCAAACAAAATACATTCTGACAAAAAAGAAATAAATACACATTTACACTAATACAATGCACTTACAAATGCATCAGTACTGTACAATGTATTGTATGTGTAATTTAGCAATAAGAACAAGTTTAATAATTACCATTGACCCCGTGGGCTTGTCGTATATAAAATTATATGCAAAAATTACAACACTTGTAAGGCCTGACATAGCTCATCCCTTACACACTTATATTGATAATTTGCACCGTTTATTATTAATCCTTTAACTACCGATTAAAAGATACGTGATTCGCTCCCCAGTGCCACCGATTTCCACGTAGGCGTGCGTATGTGTGTATTGGGGAAGAGAAGAAAAGGAATAAATAAACCAATCCTTTGAAATAAGTAAATCCTGTGCAAACACTGTCACGGTTTTTTTATTGCATTCCAAGCCTTCGGAATCATTTTTTGAATAGCAGTGAACATAAAGATCATACTTAGGAAAGACGTATATATACGTCTGGGGGAATTAATGATTTGGCTGAACAAGACGTTTATATACGGCGTTGATAGGTTAAAGTCGTATTGTAGCTTTAGCGTCAAAGTATAGTATTATTGAATTCAATACATTTTGTTATTGTATGGAGGGAGGGGGGGGAGCGATGAAAATTATGATTGAATATTGGGTCGCAAATATTGAAAGTTTGAGAAGCACTGGTCTAGACAATATTTTATTCAAGGAAAGCTCAATATCCTCGGTAGTCAAGAGATCATGGTTCCGAACTCGTAGCAGGAGACATTTTTGTTGAGTCATGGATTCGAAACCAGATGCCATCAAAGGCCTAATATGCAAAACGGTTTAAGTCCATGTCCAAGGTAACTGATTTGCCATGGTCAAGAGCTCTTGGCCGATGGTCTATGGTTTGAAACCTAGAGCCGCTAAAGACCTACTGTGCAGATAGGTGGACGCACGATAAATCTGTCGAGGCTCAAAATACTACCATTTGCATGGAAGTTTGGACGGGCGATGATAGCTTAGCTGACATCATTGTCATTTGATTGAATTCAAATTTATGAGAACAATTGTCAATAGCTATGTGTTGCTTCAGATTTCGATGTAATTAGAGTCAAATCAAGGATATGAAAGTTTCTTGAGTCTCAGCTTCATCTTGTTAGGATGACATCGAAGTTTGAAGAGGGATATGGTAACTCAGGTGACATCCTTGTTACTTGTCTATGATTAAATACCACGAAATATGTCACCGATAGCATTCTTGTTGTACCGTATTGTAATGTAATTAATCAGATAAATTTATTTTACAGAAATGAATTTTTTTAACATTTTGTCTGAAATTTTTATGAAAATAAACTCGCATTGAATTAAAAAATGTGTAGCATTAATTGCCATTAAATGACTACAGTATAACGTCGTTTATCTGAATCAATTAGAACCGGACACCGTTCGGATACACGATTGTTCAGATAACCGAAAACCGAATATGATCTATGCAGTATATGATACTGGACAAAATACAAATTTTGAAAATCATCACATGTGGGAAACGTGCTATAAGAGAGAGAAAATTAGGTGCAAAATATTGAAATTTACCTTGATTGTGGAAAATAATAACTTATTTTTCGTTGTACCATTGTACACCTTCGTTTTTTTTCAATGCAAGGTCTCTCATTCTCTTCAGGAGCAGTGGTTGAGTAGGACAGCACTCTGATTGTTATTCGTACCACTCCATAGCTGTCTCTAACGCAGAAAAACGCGTCAGAATTTGATGGACCGTTGCTAATTTCGTTGTTGTTTTTGCTGTCCTCATCTTCATCCGTTTCATCGTCGACAGTGGCGGATTCTTCTTGCACGGAAGTCACAATTTCGTCATCATTTACCATTTGAAATCCACAGTCTTCTGCATCGCATGCCATCCAGGTTTCTACATCAACAAAACTCTAAAAAAGAGCACATATACACCCCTCACTTGGAAACAAACTAACCTAATATTCCGCACAAATGTTTACCAAATCAAGTAGCTGAAATTCCCCAAATATCCCTCCTCTTGGGTTTTCCCGTCACTTTTAACCTCACAGGAAACAAATGTTGGGCATTGCACTGTTTAAAAACGGATCCTGACTTTGGTTCGGATATTTGACGCTCCGAGTTATAAACGTTCGGATAAATGACGTTCTACTGTAATATAAATTTATTTAGTAGTGTAAACCTTTTTATTATTTTCTTTTCAAATTTTTCTTTCGGAAAAAACCATATTCAATTTAGCGTGCTTTTACATCAGATTTTATCATCTAATAAAGATAAAGAGGAAAAATAAAATAATGTATATTCATTTGGTCGTTTTATGAAATTCATAACGAGATAAATAAATAAATTACAAAGAAAATTTTGTTTGTAATTTGAACATTTTTGTTTTTATTTTAAATACTGTTGTCATTTTTATTTAAAATTGAATTCTTTTCAATTTATATACTTTGAAGTAAATAATAGAGCAAGTAAAAGAATATTTTAAAGGAAATGTAATATAATTAATGAAAACCTTGCAGTATGACTTTTGGAATATGTTACATAGAAAAACAAAGTCTTCCTTTTTAAAAACTTAAATTGTTATCGTTTTAATATAAAGCTTTACTTCTTTTTTGAAAAATTCTTAGCGTTTCTTGGACTAGGCGAGCAGTAGTGAGGTCAAATGTACTCAAATTTATAATATTTATAATATTTATTTTTCAAAAGCTTTTTATGTATTCAAAATTATATTCAATCTATAGCTATTTGAATTTCGTAAAAACCGATAAATTTTTGTGAAATATATACTTCTATTAAATATGGAGAACTATTATTTCCATTTGAGATGTTTTCCAATTGTATGTATTTTCGAATGTAGACCTTCTTGAATATAGTTTTATTTCACAAATATAATACTTTTTTTCTTTTTAGACGTAACAGAAAAGAAATGCAAAAAATTTTATTTAAATAAAAATAAAGGAATATTTGTTTTTGTCTTACTATGTTGAAAATTTTTGAAATTTTGGATTATGATGACTCATATAATGTGTTACAATTTAAGAATATTTTCTAGTTTTCCATAAAAACCAAAATGTCGATTACACTTTTATAAAAAAGCTAAAAAAAAATTTAAAAACTTAAAAATTATTTTTTAAAATTTTTTTTGAATAAAATTAATATAAAATAAAATAAAATTTTATTTTTAAACCATTTAATTCATGTTTATCCAGTATCTTAAGTACCTGCTCAAATACATTTATTTAGTACATAAAACTTGCAAAAATAATTTTATAAAATTTTGTTTGAATAAAATTATTTTAAATAAAATAATTTTATTTCTAAACCATTTAATTCATGTTTATCCAGTATCTTAAGTACCTGCTCAAATACATTTATTTAGTACATAAAACTTGTATAACAATACTTATATAAAAATTGAATGTAGTATCTTATTGAGGAAGTATTACCATAAATATTTTTCATTAATATGTTCCTGAAAAAATGATAGACGACTAAGTCAGCGTTTCTCAAACTGTGGGGTACGAGCCCTAGGGGGAAGTGATAAACCTACATGGAAGGGTGCGAGCACATCGAAAAGTCTAAAATGAAGGATTACTTAAAAATTATTAAGGTATCGAACTGGTTGCTAAAGCTTGTTTTTAAAAAAAGGGAAATATGGGGATTTTTTTATTTTTAGATTTGTTTAGTGTATTTTTCTTAAAATATGAAGAGAAATAGAAATTATTATTACTAAAAGGAGAAAAAATAGATAAGAATTGACAAAAAAACAGCATAAACGCAGTCCATTTTGTACCAAAAGTTTATGGACAAATTTCCAATTTTTTCAATCTAATGTTTTGCTATATTATTCATTTTTGAAATGATGTTCAGGATAAGAGATATTTTCTTTTTTACAAAAACTAGAGCACTTTATCTCGGTTATTATATGAAATTGCTTATAAAAACAGTGATAAAATCCGCATAAGGGACTGTCAATTTTGTAATAAAACAGTGATCGATAAATCTGAAAGTTAAAGAAATTCTACTATTATACAGAACTTACAAAAAAAATTTCAGTTAATTATGTTCAAAACTTGTTTAGCAATCGCTGACCCCGTTTGATTATTTTCAAAAAATCACATTTGGAGTAAAACGCGTTTTAAAGTATGACCTCTTGGTTGAAGTAATTGCATCTGCTTTTACTAAAACACTTGTAGCTTTTGTTCTAGTGAACGGAAAATAATAAACTTGGTATCTTTATAAAGCTAATAAGATGGCCCATAAAATAAAATCATAAAAAAATTGCTATTTTTTGGCAAAATTTACAATTTTAGGGTAGTCGGATATCTTAATTAACTGAAAGAAAGCAAAAGGGGAAACATTTTAAACTAGGAAAAGGAACATAATACCTATCCTGTAATTTAAAAGGGAACTTTTTCGTTTCGCAGGAGCAAATCTCACATAAAAAAGTTCTCAAAAGTTTCTCATACATTTTTGATGTATCATGAAAAAGATGTTACTGATAAGTAAAGACCACGCCTTGTTTTGAAAATGTGTGTTGGTCAATTTTTACCAGCGGGAATACTTCATTTGCCGTCATTTGTACTGAAGTGGCGCATTTGCGCTGGGATAGAACCAGGTACCTTTGGATCCGAATCCGAGTAACTTACCCACTACACCAAAATGATCACCTTGATGAGGAAGTTGTTACTGGCTTATGTAGATGATACCGCTACACACGCCCCCACCAGTGAGTCGGTAGATAGGCGAACGAACGATGTATTTGTTATATCAAGTGTGTTTGCTGCTGCGTCATTAGTTGTGACGGCTTTGCTTGTTGCATCATTCGTGCGTGACGGCTTGCATCACCATGTGACGGTTGAGGATTACGTCCCCATGTGATGGCTTGAAAATTGCGTCACTGTGCGACGGCTTTTTTGGTTGCATTTGAGGTGGATAGATGGCGCCACGACAGTTTAGAAGGTTGCCTTTTCCTGAGTTCAGCTAGGATCACCAATGAAGTGGCGCGCTTATCGGGTAGGACAGAACCCGGGACCTTTGGGTCCGAAGCCGAGTAACTTACCCACTGGGCCAAAATGATCACCATGATGCGGAGGTTGTTACTGGCTTATGTAGATGATACCGCTACACACGCCCCCACCAGTGAGTCGGTAGATAGGCGAACGAACGATGTATTTGTTATATCAAGTGTGTTTGCTGCTGCGTCATTAGTTGTGACGGCTTTGCTTGTTGCATCATTCGTGCGTGACGGCTTGAAGATTGCGTCACTATGCGACGGATTTTTTTTTACATCTTGCGCTGGCGAAAGAGAAAAGTACCCTTAAAAAGTAACAAAAAATATTTATTACTTAAAAGTAACGTACAAAACCTAATACTTATATTATTAATTTGTACATAATTTGTAATTTATTTATAATTGGGTTCGTATTGCAGCTTTAGCGTCAAAGTACATTATTGTAACATTCAATGCGTTGTCATTTTTCGGCAATGGAAATACTGATTGAAGATTGTGTCACCAATATTGAAAGTTTACGAAGCACTGGACTATGTATACAAAACATAAAAGCTGATGAGCAATTAAATGATAAGTCAACAGCAGTCTTAGTACTTATACCTTATTTTATCTCTTAGCCATTCAAACGTATACGTTTATCTGAATAATGCGGAATTATAGAAGAGTTTTTTTTTTAAATTTTTTTTTACGCTCGGAAGTTTATTGAGGAATTGTACTGCCCTACTAGCGTCTATAATAAGAGACTTTAAAATACTCTTGTAATCTTGTGTCTAAAAATAATAAAAATATATAAATAGAACAGTGTTGTTATAATTATAAATAGTTATAATTATTCGTGAGAATAATAAAATAAGAAACTAATATAATAATATATAAAACTATATTTTACGTACTAGTTTTAAGTCATGAAACATAAAACTAAATACATTTGTTTTTTTTTAAAAATATATTATAAATGTATATAATATTGCTAACAAAGGATTAGTTTTTAAAAATTTTCTATTTTATTTAAATAGTTTTTTTTTTAAATATTAAATTTTCTCTATGTTATATGTTATTTTAGTTTTCTTTTTTCTTTAGTTCTCTTTTGTTTTAAGTTTTTCTTTCGTTCTTTTTTTTCGTATAAGAATTTACACATTTCTTATTATCTCCCTTCTTCGTAAACATTATTGTTACTATTTTTTTAAAATATTTCTTTTCTAATTTTTTTAAAAAAAAATTTTTAACTATTGAACATGTTTTTGCAAATATTCTTTAACAAAATTATTTTTTTGGTTTGTTTTGAAGAGTATAATGCGGCACAAAACTTACTTTAAAGATATATTTCTGTATTTAAAAAATACTATAGTATTTGGTAGAATAGAATGCAGTAATTAATATGAGTCATTTAAAATTCATTGAGATGCAGAGTAGTAGAGCAATCAGTAAATTTTCCAAAGCATTTCACAATTGTCTCATTTTATTCTTCTTCGCCAATTAAGTCCGGTGATTTATGACGGTCATTCTCTTACATCCACATGGAGTCTTGCACAATGCCTAATGAGCAGATTTAAAATAGATAATCGGAAAATAATAGTTGACTATATCTTAATAAACTCAACTCAAATTCGACACTATAGAGGGAAAAGGAAGAATTAGACATAATTATTGCATCGAATGTCATTTTTTATAGTTTACTGAAATTAATTATATTTTAAACAGTTTTCTGCGATTACATTATTAAATTCTGCATCTTAGCAAAAAAGAAAGAAAGCTATTCCCTGCAACTGCATATCTTAAGCTCCTTACAAAATAACCTCGTAAGAATAAAAATTCCTTTTACTGTTAAGTTAGGTATCAATATCTCCCTTTTTACTTATAAATACTGTATCCATTTTATATCCACAATATTGATATTTGAGGATCAATGATGGGTGGAAAATAATCGGAGTGTAATGACTTGAATCAGTTTATCAAACAATTTATTACAAGGAAAATGGACTTGAATATTTTTACACTCGTTCCGAGATTGGGATCACAGTTAGTCTCTTTTACAGTAAAGTTCAGCTTGTCTCAAACATCCACCTTATAATGAGAATCACGTTAAGTCAACACATCTTTTTATCGGTAATAGGGGCCAAAGTTCTTAGGTTTCGCTGTTCGTCTTTAATCGTGGGTGCAAACGCAGTGCGTTTCTCGCTGTATGTCGCTAGAGAGGATTCTGAACGGTTCTCTCTGTGTATCGGTAATAGGGACCAAAGTCTTTCGGCTTCGCTGGTCGACTTTAATCGTGGAACAAATGCAGTGCGTTTCTCTCTGTATATATCTAGAGAGTCATCTGAACGGTTCTCCCCTTCAAATTCTCACGCCGTGCCTTTTAAAGCCCAGGTTGCTCCTGGTTCTTCTTTTCGGCTTTCATTTATCCCTTGGCTCCTTAAAGCATGGTAAATTTCCGACGCATAATGTGGATTGTCCTCCTCCAGACACGCTGTCGACCGGGATGCGTGAGAAACGGAAATTCCACACAGGTCGGGGAATATGTCCACTCTCGGATTCTAAGTAATGGTCGTGGGGACAGAGGTCAGAATTCTTGACCACCCATTTAGGCCACTTTTCCCCAGCAATTAGGGAAAGGAAACGGGCACGTCACAAGAGGCATATAATGTGCATTATTTTAGGTCACAAAATTTCAAAAATACATACACGCATGAAGTGGCTTTACTAAGAGATCTTTATGTAAATTATATAGAATATTATGTATCTATAAATTAAACCTCAACACAGATAAGGCTGAAACAGGCTCTATTATTTTCAAATGTGTTTATTTAGGATTTTTCCGCAAGACTATTTCGCTGTTAGACTGCTAACAATTTCAGAATCTTTACATATAATTCTAAAATTCTTCATTGACATTTCATGGCATTTCCATTAATAATCTTCATTTCCTCTTCTATCTCCTTTGTTTACTATAGTTGTATTTAAATAATATGTATTTGCAAGTACATTATGAGGCAATGAAATGCAACACCACGAAAGAGTGGTCACAAAATAATGAAAATTTCAGGGTAGACGTATCGTAATAAGTAATTCAAATGGTGTGGAATTAGAGGATGATCTCCTGCTCATGTTGAATAGGGTATACAGAAATGAACCTGAAGAATGGGAAATACTCTCTCTCAAGCTGCTATATCTATCAGAGAAGTTCTTGTGATTTTTTCCCTCCTGTTTTATAAGACATGTGCAATAGTATGGAACGTGAGAACTTTGCCTATGAAGATAGTTCTAGCATATAGAAATCTTTACAATATGCATGGTGCCTCGTGAAATGAATTGAATTGGTATGGTGACTGCTGTGAGAATGAGAGATTGTTCTCAGTTAACACTCCCCTAAACTCTTTTCTGGTGCTCCGGATGAGACAAAGATGTGCTGAATAAAGAAACGTGGCATGTTTGAAGGGTGCTGGTCTAGCCAGATCGACGATACGAGGCTATTTATGAGGAGGCAGTATAAATCCCAATCCATCACCACAAACATTTCTTAATTTTTGAAACGTTCTAAAAGGGGGTGGGAAGCTGCAGTCGTTCTTTCAAAAGAATCTCAGACATGTTCTATGAGAGTCAGGCCTAGATATCTGGTTGGCCACTCCATTTTGTGAATATCCTCAATATTCATCAACCAGCCGATCCATGCGTAAGTGAGCAATATCACACACACACCACACATACACACCACACACACCACACCACACACACACCACACACACATACACCACACACACACATACACCACACACACACATACACCAAACACACACATACACCACACACACACACCACACATACACACAACCTAGATGCCAAATGCCCTCCGAAAACCTCCTTTTTTACAACCCAGAGCAGCCAACAGACCTGCCTGAAAGACGTGCTGTTCGGTGAACCTCTTCAACTTCAGGCTTACCCACCATCTAACTATTAAGCCGAACCAGCACCTAAGTCCATAGTATCAACTTCAACGATAATTGAGGGATATAGAACCAGTTCATGGTTCTTTGCATATCTGAAAAAATTGAAAGTCAGAATTCGGATTGATCTTCGACACATTAGTCATAGATGTGGCTGTCTGCCCTAAGTTAGGTTCGTTCCCCTGTGGCCGAGAATGAGTGGGAGGCAGATCATTACTGTCTAGGCATAAATACTTCAGTAAACAGTATACTTCGAAACCAAGCTCACTTGAAAGTTGAGTTGCTGTCATTCTTTTACTGCATCTTGAAGTTAAAGCAAGCAGCCTTCATCCTGACTTGTGGTGTTTGGTTCCTTGGCATCCTGTAACTGGTCTCTGGTTCCAGTCTCTGGAAACTGGTTTCATAATCCGCAAAACACGTTCCTTGGAACGTTGAGCCATTTTACTAGCAGTGCTTGGGATTGCACTGCCTCCCATCCCTTGGTTACTATTTATTTTAATTTATCATCCAGATGTTGTATTGGTGCCATTGACTGCCCAAACCTCCAGAAATTTGACCAAAATAAAAATAAATTGAGTAGTATTGGCATTACCTCTCTTATCAATGTTTTTTAATATGTATAAAATAAAAAAGTTATGAAAATCATTTTTTCTGTTATTTTTACCAATTTTCAATAATGTCGAATCGGTATTTTTTTTAAAAAGAAATCCTCGAAAATATGTTTGTTGTTTAACTTTTACTCACCGGTGTAGAGCTTACAGATTTTCCGACTTTATATAATTAAACATTTTATCATCATTGTTACAACTACCTGTTATATATATTTTTTTAACATTTATAAACCCCGTGCACCACCGAACGTATAACACGGGGGTAAACAACACAGACAGAGAAGAAAGGATTACAACACAAACATCCATGCCTTCTCCGGGATTCGAACGCAGTCCCTGCGGCACCGCAGTCAGCTTCACTGACCACTATACAGGATGGACGGCCTACCTGTTATATTAAGGCTAAAATTCTATCGCAACTGGAATCTATTTCAATAACGCAGACGCTAAAATAGAATTCATGAAACCTATAAACACTCATACCTACAAACTGCATACTTTTCCCCAGAAATTAATTTAATAATTAAAATTTTCTTGGCCGAGTAGAATTCACATACATTTTACTGAGAAGACAAGTGATGTAAAATTATTTTATAAAAATCATTTTATTTAAAAATCGTCGATAAATGCATCATAAAGATGCATACGTTTAATAAGCATACAATTTCAATTCAACTGTTTAGAACGAAGCATAAATAAGAAAATTTTTCCAATCCAAATGAAATGGTTGTTGTTGTCATTCGACCAAAGGAGTCATAATATATATTCATTTTTAATTAATATCATCTGCATCATATTACTAATAATTACACATATGAAAATCAAAGTACCTTCAGCTATGAAAATAACCTAATTCTGAAATATTAATCTATCTTAAACACACAGCTGTATCTGCAACTGTGTCCGCAATTCAAACTTCATAGCGACTCTTATCAAGGATTTATTTGAATGGTAGAATAAATTTAACTTTGAAATCTGAACCTCCTTATATACAAATATCATTTATAATTTAGAGAGCAATTAATTTCTACCTACTAAATATATAATACCTCAGTTATATTGTAAGTTAGATTTTTAAGACGCCAAACGCACATATAACTACATATCTCATTATTTAAGATTTATTTATGTCTGCAAATTAACGATTTCTTAGCAGGCTGCATGAATTAATTATTGTACATTTTTACATTTATCTTCGTTAATTAATTGCTAAAAAGGTGGAGAAGCTACTTTTAAGCAAATTTTGTAATGTGTGTGTATAGTAGTATATAAAACGAATTTATATAAAATACACATGAAGATTGTTTAGGAGACAGATGGCGCTGTTTCAACAGCCGTGTTAAGGTATCCGACTGATTGCGCGAACAACTTTTTTTTTTAAAAAAAGGAGATATGGGGATTTTTTTGTTATTTTTAGATTTGTTTAGTGCATTTTAAGAAAAATGTGCTAAAATTAAGAAGAGAAAAAGAAATTATTATCACTAAAATGGGAAAAAATAAGTGAAAATTGACAAAAAATAACATAAACGCGGCCCATTTTGCAACAAAGGTTTATAAACAAATTTTCAATTTTTTCAATCTAATATGTTGCTATATTATTCAATTTTGTAATGACCTGCAGGATATGAGATATTTTCTTTTTTACAAAAACTAGAGCACTTTATCTCGGTTAGTATATGAAAATGCTTAAAATGACAAAGAATTATATTCACATAAGGGACTGTAAATTTTGTAATAAAACAGTGATTAATAAATCTGAAGGTTAAAACACTTCTACTATTATACAGAACTTACAGAAAAAAATTCAGTTTATTCTGTTAAAAACTTTTTTAGCAATCGCTGACCCCGTTTGATTATTTTCAAAAAAATCACATTTCGAGTAAAACGCGTTTTAAAGTATGACATCTTGCTTAAAGGAATGGCATCTGCTTTTACTAAAACACTTGTCGTTTTTGTTTCTAGTAAATCGAAAATGTAAATTTGGTATTTTTATAAAGCTAATAAGATGGCCCATAAAAAAAAATCATAAAAAAAATTGTCAATTTTTGGCAACCTTCACAGTTTTAGGGGAGTCGGATACCTTAAGTAAAGTAAAAGAGTGAAGTGGAGATGAGTTAGACAGGAGAAAAAATAAAATTGTTAGACTGTAAACAGAAACTATATACTCTGTTTGCAGAGGTTCAGTAATACAATCGGTTAATTGCTGAATGTATTGGTGTGAATTTCTATACAGAAAGTGAGATGTATGAAATATTAAAGGATAAATTTTATTAAAATGTTGTATTATAAAGATATTAACCTCTTAACTGCTGATTAAAAGTTACGCTATTCACTCCCCAGTATCACCGCTTTTCACATAGTTGCGTATGCGGTGTATTGGTAGAAAAAAAGGCATTATTAAGCAAATCTTTCTCTGAAATAAGTAAACTCTTCGCGAACAATGTGCAGGTCATCTTATTGTATTCCAAAGCCTTCGGAATAAATTTACTGATAACAGCCCAATGAAAAAGATCGTATTTCAAAAAGACGTATATATACGTCCGGGCATTTAGTGCACCAGTTCAGTGAGACGTATTTATACGCCGGTGGCAGTTAAGGGGAAAATAAAAGTAAGAAACAAAATTCAATTTTAAAATTTAAAAATAACAGTAAGGAAAAAAAATAAAAATTGTGTTTCGTATAATTACTTAACAATCCCTTATAAGTTAATATAAGATAAATTTTAAAGTAAAATGCTTTAATAAAATAGTACCAATAAATCAAAATTTTATTCCTTATGATTTAGTCTGAATTTCGCTAAACTCGGAAATGGTCATGGTGATGTTGTTTACAAAATAGTCGGCATAATAGTGTCATTCATTTATCCGTAAATGGCTTTCAAAGTGCCATTTCAGTTGTATACGCCTATGGAATACAATCAAAGGCTATCACAGCAATAAACACCTTGCGTAAGTTCTCCACTCCTGAGGCCAGAATTAACATTCCAAGACTACCTCATTGTTGTACGACATACATTAACTGTTGTGTAAGTCGTACAACAACGCTACTGTTGCTATTACAGAGAGATCTGTATTTTCAATCTTTCCTTATGCCTGCCTGTCTTCACTTCCTCTTCATGAGGCTAATGCAGTGTTTCTCGAACTGTGGGGCGCGCCCCTCCAGGGGGCATGATAACCTTACGAGGGGGGCGCGAGCATATTGAAAAGTCGAAAACAAAAGATAATTTAAGAAAATTATTAATTTACTGAAAATAAACAAACCAAATACATTCTGATGCAATAAAAAATAAAATACACGTTTACACTGATATAAAACATTTATATATCAGTACTGCGCAATGTATATTTTATAATTAACTTATAACAATACTAAGTTAAAAACAAGTTTAATAGTTATCAGTGACAGCATGGACTTATCATATATATACAAAAAATGAACATTTATCTTGCTAATCTCTGCAGTTTATAATTAATCCCTTAAATGTCGATTAAAAAAAATTACTTCATACGCTTCCCAATTCCTCCGTTTAACACGTAGACGAACGTATGTGGTACATTAAGGAAGGGTGAAGGAGTAAAAAAGGAATAATTAAGCAAATTCTCTGAAATAAGTAAATCCTTCATGAACACACACTTTCAAAGTAATTTTATTGCATTCCAAAGCCTTTGGAATAATTTTACAGAAGGTTACTGAAAATATCGTACTTCGAAAAGACGTAATTATACGTCCGGAGAAATTAATACACTGGCTGAGCGAGACGTTTATATACGCCAGCGGAAATTAAGAGTTTAAAGTAGGATTGTAGGTTTAGCGTCAAAGTATAGTATACATTGTTATTGTATGGAGGGGGGCGCGATGAAAAATGATTGAATATTGGGTCGCAAGTGTTGAAAGTTTGAGAAGCACTGGGCTAATGCAAGATTTGTGAACGCTCAGTCCATTCCTTCTGTACCCATTGATTTCAGATTCCTGACACTTGATTTCGTGTATGGAAGTATTAGTGGTTAGAAAAGGGATTCTTCATATGTATAAGCAATCTGTTCTCCCTGCCTTTTATATAATGGTTATTGAAGGATCACATGAATTGTATGAGAATTACAGCGGCATATTTAATATATTCATCTATCATGGGCCATCTCAAAGAATGGGTCAACTAGGGATGAGCCCAGGGCCTCATCTACAACGGGGGTCTCGTCTCGTTCTCAACTCAGCCATAATAAGACAATGATCCGAATAATTTCAACTGTCAAATGTTCTGTATTCTCCAAAAAGCTGGGAATTTCTGACATATTAACTGGCTACATGTGACGACCGTCACCCATGTATAGACCTAAGCCTACCACCATATACTAGCATCAAACATTCAGTCTAAAACCGACAGTCTGTCCGACCGGTTTGTGCAAATTTAAGTCGTGCACATTTATTTGCTTCGGGTTATTGCTTAAACGAGTTTTTGACAACCTATGCTACATGTCTACTTTTAAGGGTCATAGGTGGTTCCTACATTCATGTAGGGGCCCAGGGCCTCAAGAAGTCTTAAGGCGTCCCTATATCTATCTATCGAACTATGTGTCCGTCTATCTGTCCGCGGAAGCCTAGTGGCCAAGATCACGGACTCGTGTTTGGCGTGTCATGGGTTTTAGCTTCGTGCGGCTGAATACCGGCAGTGTAGTGAAGGCCGATGCAAGTTAAATCTTCCGAGGATCAAATGGATTTTCGTTGGTGGGGTGTGGAAATTATGAGAGAGGGTTTCAGCTCGGCTTAGGCCTCGTCACTTGACTGAGGTTAAAAATTACGAAGTCAGTCACTAGGAGCCCTCGTGCAGCTTTATAGCAAAACGTTAATTTATTTATTGCTAAGTGTTTGCCTATCCCTCTATCTTTCTACCGTCTATCTATCTATTCATATGTGCATGTACATATAAGTTGAAATAATATTACCATATTACAATAATATAAAAATTAAGTTTCCTCACATTCATGAACAAATAAATATTAATTTAAGCTTATACGTTTGCCACGTGAATGAAGGCAAGGTTCAAAAATTAATTGATAATGCTTTAATTTGTTTTATTTACAGGCTCCGGCATCGTTTTCAAGATCTTAACCTCTCAAAACACCATTTCACACTTTTCGGGCTCCTCGAGCAACAAACGAAGCTTAACCAAAATCTCAAACAGTGCTAATAATAACCGCTTCACGCGCCAAGAATCTTCCCTACTTGGGGAAACACTCCCTACCATTTCTCATCTACCAACTTAAATCGTTTGATGGACCCCTTGCCACTTATCACCGAAATGTAAATAAAACATGTGAGAGAACTGGCCCATCTCTCCCAATCACGGAATATGGCAACAGCATAAATTTCAGGATTCACCCCCTTCATAGGGGGGCAGAGGAGAAAGTGCTTCTATAACTCTCAACATCTGTTAATGCCCTTGCTTAATGAAGAACCTCTTCATGCTACGTTAAAAATGAAGTTTGCGGATAAATTAAATATTAATTGAAAAGCAATTACCGGATTCGACGATTAAGGATTAGTGTGCCCGGGGAAATTATTCAAATGAGATGCGCACGCATTTTAAACGGTCTGCGGGAGGGTGGTGATTAATTTTCTGGCTTCCGAATTTTATGAATGCGCGATTTTTGAAAAATGAGTCCAGGCCTTGACAGAGAGATTTTGCCTTATGACTCTGCAATTAGAGAGAGGGAGAGACGGCGGCTTTTGATGAGTTATGGATGGGTGGATCGTATTTAGCAATCGATGGCGTTTTGTCTGGTGAAGGCCTTTTATTATGTATTTCTGGAGGAATACGTTTACAAAAGAATGGTAAATTTGTAACATCTTGCAACGTGGGGAAGGTTATCTGGGACAGAAAATAACAAATTGATCTTTGTTGAGAAAATAGCGGAGTACAGTATTGATGTTAAATTAACACTTATTTTTTAAAGCACTTATCACCAGCTTGTGCATGTGTGTGCGTGTGTGATCATATATTTGTTTTCTGTTTATACTACCTGTTATGTTCTCCTATATATACTCTTACCTCCAGCTTCTCTGAGTATTTCATGTTGTTGTATGGATATATACTGTTAATATATATAAATTAATGATATTTAAGTCTGTAAATGATCTATCCGCAAGCTTCCTACTGTGACGGGGCTATTCGAGAGATATTTTGACTAATCCTCTTGGGGAAACTTTGGGGCTAGCATTTAAATTAATTCACAGCCTTTCAAGAAAAAACGAGATAGATATATGTTAATTAGTTCGACTATATAAAGTCTATAGGTTTTGTAGATGTAAAAGAGAGAAGGAACCGTGAAGCCGTCAAGTGTGAACACTGGAGAATTTACTTCACAAACTTAGCGAGCGTTTAAAAGGTAATTTCTGAGAAAATTAATAGATTGAAGATTTAAAATATTAGAATCGGATTCGACCCGAGGTTCATAAGTGTTTGTTCTCCTTATCTATTTCTGGTAGTCGGGTTTACTTAGGATTGAATATTAGGATTAATCGACGCTTTAAGTATCACTCCTAGGTTTCTCCTTATAATTTAACTTGCGATTGTTTAAGTGTGTGTTCAAAGCTTGAATAAATCTAATTGTTATTACGGAGTTTGTTGGTGATGCTTCGTTTTCCCCCACACCTAGAGACGCGCTGGACAGAGAAAGAGGGGTCCCACCTAGGACCCCCCCACACACACTACTAATCCTCTGGGGAAAAACTATTTTTGTAAGTATTGTTGTTTTGTAAACTTTCTCCCGAAGAAGGCAACGCGGTTTATGTAAAGGAAGGCTTATATTTAAGCATTAACTTTTAGGTACGAGGGAGTGAAAGAGGTTAGGAGTTATGGTAGAAGTTAGTGAATATTTCGCGTAAAGTAGTGGAAAGCTCGTCGAGAGTGGCTCTATGATTAATTGCATAATCTATAAATATAGTTAATTGGCGATTTTGTCAATAAGCTATAATTGAATAATATCGACCAGAGGTTGAATAGCTGAGAAAGGAATTACGGTAATTCAGACCGTAAGAAATCAAAGAGTTCTAAACGTAAGTTATTTGAATCATAATTAAATATTAAATATCTCTTATACGTGCTTTTGATCAAAGGCTTAATTAAAGGTGCATTTCAAATCTGGGTTGTTGAACTTTAGTAAGGTGATAATAAAATCGAATTGTTCTGACTATGATTGATCTACTATATTCTAACTCCCAAACATCAATGAAAGGAATGGCCCTTTCCTTACAAGTCTTAGTCTTAAGTGTTTAAATGTAACGAAAATTTTTCTTTTAACTCTTACTTCTTTTATTTAAAAAAGGCAGTAATTCAAAATAATAATTTCTAAAATTCAAGTAGAATTACCCCCTTCACTTAAGAAAAAAACATGCTTGCTAAATTTCAAGTCTAAATCTAATTGTTCAAGAACAGAAATTTTTTTTATCAATAAGTCTCTTAACCCTCTTTGCGAGTCGTTTTCCATAAGACCCGTTTGCAGTGGATTTAGATTCAACAAAAGAAACATGCATACCAAATTTCATTACTATAGATCTAATAGTTCGAAAACGGGAATTTTCTTTTATCAATACGCTCTAGTAACTCCCCGTTCCCTCCCCCCCCCAGAAGTCGATTTCCGTAAATTTATTTATTGATGACTCTCTACTTCATGAAAGGAAGAGGTCTACCAAATTTGTAGGTAGTTCAGAAACGGAAGTATCTCTCAATAACACTCTTTAAGCTCTACCAATGTCACTATTCCAAGAAAAGAAATTTGGGGAGAGGAGGACTAACAAGGGGAGGGGCATGACTAAGGAAATTCCTTTATGGAGTAGAATTTGTTGTTGTTTATGCCACCTGCCTGACATAGTCAGATCGAGGCCCACGAAATTCATCATGGCAACGGGCTAGAAATACGTCTGTCATTAGCCTAAGCTTTGAGCCCATGAAGGTGACAGCACGATTTTACTCACGATAGATGGCAACACCATTTGGATCCACAGATTTAAGGAGCACGTTTTCCGTTTGTACTCGGAGAGTATTTGGTGGCATCGGGCATCGAACCCAGGCCTTCCCGTCTGGCGTCTGATGCTCTAACCACTAGGCTACCCATAGAAGTACTCATTTAGGTTGTCCAACGCCCAATGTAATATGGGCAGTCAATTTGAAGAAAATAGCCTTCGAAATTCCTGCTTTGCTTTCATACAATTAAATTTTAATTTCTCAAACGACGCAGTGGCATAGATGTAACGTACCTGTTTTCTATGCGGGTGGAAAGGGTTTGAGGCGGCTAGAGATTGACTTGATGTGTGTTTCTCTTTTTCCAATTCATTTTATCATTTTCACAGGTAAATAAATTTATTTAAAAAATGGTTTATTAAATATTAAATGATGTTTTATCTTATTATTTTGTACTTTAAAAAGTAAAATATTTGAATGTAATATTTTGGTAAAAAAGGAACATATAATTACCTGTTTTCAAAGTCGGTTAAGTCATAAATCCAAAACCTTTTGAAAAACACTGAACTTCTCTTTTCCACACAATCTAAGAAAAGGGGTGTAGTATTATAACCCCTTAAAAACCCCTTATTAATGTTAGATCTCAGTGACACACAGGAAAACTAAAATGTTAATTTTTAAATAAAAAATAGATAGTTCACAAAAATGTGAAGCAAAAAAAAAAAAACAGCTCAGATTCAAATTTTAAAATACTTTGAAAACGTTAACAAAATAAAAAAAAGCAAAATAATCAAGTTAAATTAAAAAGAAATGCCAAAAATGCATGTAACTCTATAAAAATTTAGTGATGACCTTACAACACAACGAAAAAAATTAATATATCACGCCGTCGAAAAGTAAACACTTAGTGCTTTCTGTACCATCAAGTCTGCTGGAGTTACTTATAAGCACCCCACAAAATTTATTCAACTATGAAATCAATTATATAAATTGTTCACTTAAAATAAATAGTCAAATCGTTTTCTAAAGTCTTAAATAACATAAAAAAATCAAGACACTTATATTTTTAATTTAACTACTTTTGCTGAATAAAAATAATAATTTTGACAATCCGATCCGCTTAAGGTATCCGAACCCGTTGAAAATGACCAAGTTCAGTGAAGACAGATATTTTTGTTTTTTTATTTTATTGAATAGAGTTGTCTTTTTACTTTACGAAACATACTTTATTTTGTTTCTACACTACCTATCGGCCAAGTTACAATCAATTTTATAAAGTTAGAAAAACTGGAAATGGGATTTTGATCTTCCAGAAGAGGCATTTAAATTATTCGAAATCTCATGACGAGTCTGATATCTCAAAATATTACGAATGTATTTATATAAAACATTATAAACCATATATTTACGTTATTTTCTAGAGAATGTACTAAAATATTTCTAATTGTATGAATATTTTTTGAGTTATGGCTTGTTATTTAAATAAAGGTCTCATAAAAAATGTAACATTTCTTATAATGCAATCTCAATCAGCACTAAAATCTTCAAATTTTAATAAAAAATTAAAATTTTACTACATTTTCTAGATAAATGCATCTTATTTGTTTTCGTAATGCTTTTACTAATTTATGTTTATTACTTTTTTCTCTAACTGCTTTGAAGTTTTTCAAAAATATTGCTAAAATTTCACTTATTATTGTGACTTTTGTAAAATTCAGGTAATTTATTTTAAATTTTGATAGTTAAATATAGTAATATTTATTGGTATTGAGTCCTAAGAGAGCATTTATAATGTTTCAGTATGCTATTTTGTTAAAAACTACTCCTAACGTGTTCGGATACCTTAAAACACAACTTCAATATTTTAAAACTATCTTCCCCATCTTCGCTAAAATACTCATCATAAAACCTGCGCTGTCTGTATCCTGGAAGAGTGGAATTATAAGAATGCTCCCGCCAAATATCGTCAGAAAATTCTTAAAATTGGTTATTTTATGTAATTTTAAAATGAGTGGAACTTATATCTACTGTCAATAGATAAAGGGTTAAGCAATCAAATGGATCGCTATAAAACACTAATTACCCTCGAAAAACTCTTAATATCACACATACGGTTGTGTAATAATTCTGTACAAGTTGACGAAAGAGTTGACCAAAATCTGAAGTAAATAATTAAAAAACCCTGAACAGATTTCCACGGAGGGAAAAAAATCTCTAAAGACAAATATTTAACTTGGTTATTCTTTGACGTAATGTTAAATATTTGCTTTCATCCACGCCGTAATCTAAAAGTAAATTGGATTTTAGGTTGAAACTAAAACCGCCAACTGAAACACAGCTTGACTTTCATTGGCGGGTGGTCTCCTTTTCATTGAATGCAAGTTAAAAAAAAACATACCGGTTGCTTAATCAGAAAGTTCTTCAGGCGAAAGTTATATTTATTCTATTTTTTTTAAAAATTTTTAAACTATATCTAATGTAACTCTTAACTTAGATATTACGCAGAAGTACCTGTTGTTTATACATGAAGTGTTTTTGTGTTAGAAAAATTGGTACTGTTTGTACAGACCTCTTTGTTATAAAATTTTGCTTTCAATGTTCGACATTTGTTAAAGAAACATTGATGATTCTATGATTTGAAAATATTAAACTTTAAGCCAGACTCAAAAAACATAATTTATCTGCTTTATTACATTTATATGATTCGATAAAGAATAATTTAAATTCATAACAGAAAAAAATCTTATTTAATTAAATTTTATGGATTTTTTTAAAAAAAATCTTCAACATTATAAAAACATTAATTAACATTTTAAATGATCAATTTCGCAATACGTTTCCCGGGTTTCCATTTGATAACAGATTTCAATTTGACTCCAGTATACTTCATCTCTCTATGTATAGTAGAAAATTGACTCATTATAAGAGATTAGACACACAGACTTTAAATTTGGCAAGCATGCTCATTTTGTTGTGTAAAGATCAGCTAAGAAGAAGGGGAAGGTTTCAGAATAATTGTACACAAAAACTCCCGTTTTTTTACTTAAAATTTGGCATACACACTTCTTTTTTTGAGTAGAGATCTGGTAAGAAAGGGTTTTGACTAAATCATATACCAAGAAAGGGTTGCGGGAGCGTTATAAACAAAATTTCTCTTCGTAGGACTTTCAGACCTATGAAGGCTAAATTTGGCAAATGCGTATTTTGATTAAAACACGGATCCGCTTTGAACAGGTTTTGCAGGAACCGACTTACAAGACGGGTTTCGGGTGTGTTATAGGCAAAAAAAAAGTTTTTGAGTTTTAAAAATTGCAGACATAAAATTTGGCATGCATGTTTTGTTTTCATTGAATAGAGATTAACTAAAAAAAAAATGGGTTTTGCGCAAAAATCTACTCTTAAGAGGGGTTGCAATGGAGTAGTAGACAAGAATTTCTATTTTTGAACTGTTAGGTCTAGAGATTTGATATTTGTCAAATATGTTTCTTTTGTTAAGTAGAGATCTGCTAATAACAGGGTTTGGGAAAATTAACTCCCAATTCAGGGGAGGGTGTCACGGAGGTATAAAAAATAAGTAAACTTCGATAAAGAGTTTCCTGTTCTTTTTAAATTAAGAGGTTGGAGCTTTAAAAGTGCATTTAAATACAATGAAAAATGTTATACTGTTAGATATCCTACTGTTGGAATTTGCATATTGTTCTTTATTTTATTATTCTTGAATGTCTAATTTGTATGGCAATGGTAAAACCCTGCCGCCCATCCGGTATAGTGGTCATTGAAGCTGACTGCGATGCAGTAGGGACTGGGTTCGAATCCCGTAGACCCCTCAGGGGACTCGCCTTCTTTAGGTGAGTACGGGTGTCACAATCCGAGGTGCCCTAGTGATCTTTTCCTTTCCCCAGGGTTTACTGTCTTTGTTAAACATGGGCTTCACGAACCCGGGTACCTAGTGATCCTTCTCTATTTTCGACCCTCTTTCTTGTCATTCAATTCATTCTTTCTTTCTCTTCCCGTCTAGACCACAGATATTAAAAAAAATGTTTGGCGCAGTATAGCGGAAATCGGCTCTTGCGCCAATAAACCCAAAATCACTCACTCGAATCCCGGAGAAGGCATGGATGTTTGTGTTGTAATCCCCTTTCTTCTGTCTGTGTTGTACACCCCCGTGTTATACATTGCGTGGTGCCCGAGATTTATAAATGTTAAAAAAAATAAATAAAAAAAAATGGTAAAACCCAGATTGCTACCGCTATTTATACTAGTGCATCTGGCATCATACATTGTAGTAAATGAGTTGTGGAAAATTAAAGAGAATAAACTGCAGAAGATTTATTTTTTTTCCTCTTGGATTACCCTCAAGTCCGTACACCTACATTTAAAATAATTCTATAACTATTTAGTATCGAGAAATTCTCAGCGATGAGGGTAGGTAAATGCTAGTTTGTACGCAAAAATTTGATTAGGTTTTAAAATGTAACTTGATAAATATTGTCTGACTAATACTTTACCTTATTTTCATCTCATATATTTTCCTTTTCTTGAAATTCAATTTTTTGCCTGACTGTTTTAAAATAGCTTATAAGGTGTTTAAGTAAAAAATAAATTTAAAATCATCAATGCGTTAACTGAACCAGAGTGTTTTCATAAAATTTGTCAAAGGTTCTAAAATTGAAAAAAGCATTTGCAGATAAAAAAAAATTGCTGATGCAAAATTCTAGCATTACAATGTGTAAGGTAGAAAATGTTTCATTGTATAAACTTCAAAAAAAAGTTTACTATATTTACATTATTTTTATAACATTTTTTTTTCTTATGACTTGCTAGTATAGTTGTTGTACACAAAGAGCATATTCTTTCAAATATCTTTCGAAAATGAGATTTCGTGAGAATTTTAATGAAATATATGATAATGATATGTGTAAATAATTTTAGAATCCTAATTCAGCGTATTTTACATCATTTAAAGAAATAAAACCAGACTGACAATTTAACATCAACTCGGAACTCTCGTACGATTAAACATGATTCCACAATTTCTGGATAATAAGCTTTTGCTTTGATAGTTTCTTGTTTTTCGCATTATTTTGTCCAATCTTTAACAATTGCTTACAAATGTATGCCTTATTTTAAATGCTTTTTTCCAGATAATTATATTTAATCAATAGCAAGTTATTATAATATGGTTTAATTTCAATAACAATTTTTGTTATCTATTATTTCTTATTCAATAACTGTATTGGAACTTTGGTAAAACCTTTACTTATAAAAAGCCTATCACTTCACTAATCTTTGATTGAGATTCGCATTAAAATTAAAAATGCAATCAATCTGAAAAAGAAAGATAACCCATTTGAAAGCGAAATTTATCGTTTTAATCTTAATTACTTCCGAATTTAAATAATCTAACTCGCTCACCAACTCAATACTCTAATTGATTATTCTTTCGGCACATTCAAAATTGCGAAACATTTAATTTTTAATGCACTCTTTTTGATAATATTTTGGGGGATTTTTTGAGTTATAAAATGAAAAACAATGTTATTGTCCTAGATAGGACTGAATTTTTTTTTGTTTAATGTTTTACTTTCTGTAAACTCTTCTATATAAATTAATTATTTCAAAAAAAAAATCTTCAATTAACAGAGTATGGTTCAAGTCGATTCTATAGAAATATTGTCATTTTTCAATGATATGTAACTTGTCTGATAAATTTCATGATTTAATAACTAACAGAAGCCTAAGTGAAATTCATTTTTTTTTTTACTCGGTACCATTTTTTTCTGAAAAAAAATCAAATGAAAATAAAATACTTGTTAAAAAAAATAAATATAATGTTTATGTTTAGTATTTTGTGTAGATTACTAACACTAAATATTATCACACAAACTTAATAAAAGACGTTAGGTATATAAATAATTAAGTTCTTTAATATGAGACAAAATTATTGCCGTTTACACAAGTTTGCTTTCTATTTTTTTCCCAAAAGGAAGCTTTTTCCAATCCCTACTATTAGCTCCCTCTCTCCCTATATATATATATATATATATATTGTCAAATTTTCAATCGTTAATAAAATAATTCTATTCATCCAATCAAGTTCAAATAATTTTTTTAAACTTGTAGGAGATGACACTTGATGCCAATACATTATTTTCAAATATTAATTCATTAATTATCGTTTAATTAATTAAATTAATTACCGTTTTTCGACGCCAATTTAGATTGTCTCCATTGTTGCAACAATGTAACTGTTAAAACCATGACAAAAGCTGGCGTTGAAAACTGGTTTTTCAGCTCAATGTGGGCAAATTATGTTCTTTTTTCAATTCCTACTACTAATTCACTCTCTCCCAATATATACATATATCTTGTTCCAGTTTTCAATCTTTAATAAAATACTTTATATTCTTCCATTCAAAGTAGGAATTGATTTAAAAATTCTTTTATATTACTTGTTTTATTAAGTTATACCAGTTTTAATTAGTTTATAGGTACTGTAAAAAGTTTACAAATATTTGAATAATTAATTCTTTAATTTACTCATTTGTCATCTTTCTAAGGTTTTTAGAACATGACAGACAAGTTACGAAATTTGGCTGTTTTAATCCTTATTGTCATCATATTTTAAGGTATCCGAATACGTTCAGAGTACTTTTTAACAAAATAGCATACAAAAACATTATAAATGCTCTTTCAGGTCTCAATACCAATAAATATTACTATTTAATTATCAATATTTAAATAAATTACCTGAATTTCTCAAAAATCACAATTATAAGTGAAATTTTAGCAATATTTTTAAAAAACTTCAAAGCAGTTAGAGAAAAAAGTAATAAACATATATTAGTAAAAGTATTACTAAAACAAATTAGATGCATTTATCTAGAAAATTTACTAAAATTTAAATTTTTTATTAAAATTTGAAAATTTTAGAGCTGATTGAGTAAACATTATAAGAAATGTTACATTTTTTATGAGACTATTATTTAAATAACAAGCCATAACTCAAAAAGTATTCTTACAATAAGAAATATTTTAGTACATTCTCTAGAAATAACATAAATATCAGGTTCCAAAAGTTTTATAGAAATACATTCTTAATATTTTGAGTTATCAGACTCGCCATGGTAGATTTTGAGCAATTTAAATGCCCACTTCTGGTAGATAAAAAGTATGTTTCGTAAAGTCAAAAGGTAGCGCTGTGCAATAAAATAAAAAACAAAAAATCTGCCTTGACTGAATTTCGTCATTTTCAACGTGTTCGGATGCATTAACTGACTAATAATACATAGTGTGCGTTAAAATCGATGCACAATTGAAACAAATCCACTCAAACTGCAACAAGTTAGCCATACTCTTCTCATCTACAGAACAAACACTAAGTCCCTTTCTGAAGCCCTTTCTCTCCTTGTCCAACTTTCCTTTCGGGTCAGCAGCTGTCAAAGACCCGGACTCATCGCTGAAGCAGAAACGAGTGAAGTGGACAGGTGATGGGGTCTTCCCACCCCTGTCCACTACGATCACCGACACCTTGTTAGACCACCCTCCTTTGTTGTCCGAACCAAAGTACCGGTAGCATAGTCCACTGATTTGTTTCAATGGGCTCGCTTCCTTTGAAGAGGTAGGTTTAGAAATGCGTGGGCATAATCTTCTTTGATGATAAGCTGATATGGTCAACAATGGAGAATAAAGCTAACAAATTAACAATATAATTTTGTGCTAAATCTGTTTTTTTTGTTGTTGTTGTTGAGATAATCTCAAAAGCACATTTTTATAATTGTAGAATATATTTTTTAGATGGGTCATTTTGTTTGATACTAAAATATAATAAAATATATATTCAAGTTATTGGCATCAGGAAATATGTAGCGATGCAGCTGTTTTTAAAATTTAAACCAGTGTTTTTCAGACTTTCAATGTTTGCGACACAATTTTCAATCATAACCTTCATTGCGTCCCCCTTGGTACAATAAAAAGGTATTTGAATGCAATAATAATGTGCTATGAAGCGCAAAGCTACAATACGGCTTTAATTGTAAGCCGTTGTAATAATCAAGATAAGTATAGAATTTTGTATATGACAAAAGCCCATGGAAGTCACTAGTAATTATTAAACCTGTTCTTACTTCAGTATTGATAAATTAATTATCAAATATATTGTGCAGTACTTATCATTTATAAGTATATTATATTAGTGTAAATATGTCAGAATGTGTTTTGTTTTGCTTTTTTTCAGTTAATTAATATTCTTCACACATTATCTTTTCTTTGCTACTTTTTGATATGCTCATGCCCCCCACGTATGGTTCTTAACCGTATAGGGAGGCTCACCCACAGTTTGAAAAACGTTGATTTAAACCTAAAAATATGAAAGCACTTAATGAGTTAAGCTAACACATAGGTTCTCAACCTGGGCGATAACGCCCCCTTGTGGGCGTTTGAGACTTTCAGGGGGGTGGTAAGAAACCCAGAGAAAATTAGAAGGCGTTGAGATGGCACGGAGGGGCTTGGACAGATTAACCAAATATTCTCTAAAAAAGACTAAGAAAACACTCTGATTATTACTAACAAAAGTACACTTTAATGCTATTTACTTATGTTGATTGTATGTTGTCAATTCATTTCTATATTCCATTTACGAAAATTGACATATTTCGGTAGTTCGGGAAGTGGATGAAAAACTTAAATATTACATTACATTCAGACCTACATTAAACCGAATGATATAGTAAATTTTAATTTCTGTAGTGCACGTGTTGTCTTTGTGAGCAATATGAAACATGTTTCGTCTACTGGATTTCTTAACGAATATTATCCAAGAAACATAATAAAAACATAATAAAATATGTTAATCAGGAATTA
The DNA here is from genome assembly GCA_019973975.1 of Trichonephila clavata. Classification (NCBI taxonomy): domain Eukaryota; kingdom Metazoa; phylum Arthropoda; class Arachnida; order Araneae; family Nephilidae; genus Trichonephila; species Trichonephila clavata. The sequence goes on from BMAO01038125.1 coordinate 207,431, forward strand.
ACGTGTGATTCTTTAAAGGCTGAAACTGTCTATTTATATATTTATTTTCGTATCATCAAAACCCCTGCCTGTCTTTATAGCAGGTAAGCTAAAACTTTTTTATTCCACTCTTTTAAATGAAGAAGAAATTCAATAGCGTTTCAATTCCAACAATATCCTATCTATGACTAAAATATATAATATTACACAGTTAACTATATTTGTGGCAACAGCTAATTCAGATTCACAAATAAAAAAATGGAGCTTTAGAAAAATTAAATTAAAAAATATATTCTATTAGTTATAGGATATATTTTTAAAACTTAACTCTTTTTCTTCTCCATGTATTAAGTACATTTTTATTTCTCTAGAGTGGGAGTGGGCGGTATCGAAATATTCACTAGAAAAGGGGCGATATCGAAACATTCACAAGAAAAGTGGTTAGCTTAAAAAAGATTGGGAACCTATGAGCTAACACATTCATTCGTTATAACTATAAGAGCAATATACATGATCAAATTTCAGTTAAATTGGCTTTCCTAAAAGCGTGGGGCACGTCTTTTAGGGGGACGAGATAACCCTATGCTTGGCGTACGAGCATATCGAAAAGTCGAAAAGAAACGATTTAAAATAGTTAATAAAATTTACTGAAGATGCAAAACAAAATACATTGTAACACAATAAAAATAAAATATACATTTATACTGATGTAATTATAAATGTATCAGTACTCCACAATGTATTTGATAATTAATTTATCAATACTATATTAAAAACAAGTTTAACAATTATTAGAAACTGCCGTGGACTTATCATATACAAAATTATACGCAAAATTTAATACTTATTTTAATAATTTGTGCGGTTTATAATTATAGTCGTAATGTAGCCTTACCGTTAAAAAGCATTATTATTGCATTTAATACATTGCTATTGTATGAGGGCGTACGATGAAAATTATAACTGAAAATTGGGTCACAAATGTAGAAAGTGAGAAGTTATGACTAAATATTTTCCTTATAATAAGCAGCCTATTGTCATATAATTTCATAACTGAAAGTTTTCCATAAAAATAAGGAGATATTTTTTATGTATGTAAATTTCTGCATTGAATGAACATGAAACATGTTTTTGTTTTCAAATATTTTGGTTTTATTTTAGTTATTATACTTGTTAATTAGGAATATAGCACTACATGGGGAGGTATAACTAAGTGCCTGTAGACGTTTAGGGGTCGGTGAGCTTCTGTGAAAATTGATAAATTGTATGTAATTAATTTAATTAAATGGCTATTATTTTATACTAATTTTCCCTTTTCTTATATATGAACTTGTTAGGATAGAGTTTTATCAGAAAAATCTTGAAGCGGGTACATTAAAATGATTATCTTCCAGTTATGAAATATCAAGAATGCCTGTAATATAACTGTTAGAGGAAAAGAAAAGTAAAAGCAATTGATTTCCGATATTTCTCTTGGTATGTTATTATATCAGAAGATAGAGTAACGTAAGGGGTGCATGCCAAATTTTTGTTTTATTGATATTATGTTTGAATATTATTTTAGGTAACATATTCGATACTAATTTGTCAGTGATTCTAAATTTACTCTAATTTGGTAACTCTTTAAAATAGGCCAAATCACCAACTTCTATACCTGTGTTCTCTGTAGATTTCATTTAATCTAGCGTCATGAAAGTATTTCTTCCGAAATTTGAAATTTACGTTAGTTTGAAGGTAAAGAAATAAATAAGCGAAACAAATCAAGTTCCGTGAGAGGAACATATGTTTCAGACGTTAATTAATTGCGTAAATTAACACTTTAATATTATGCTTAAGCTTTATTTTAGACATTAAGACTTTCTTGCATATGACATGGCGCATTTTTATCCTAAGGACAGAACCCGGGACATCTGGGTCCGAAGCCGAGTAACTTAAACACTACACCAAAATGATCGCAATGGTGCGGAGGTTGTAACTGGCTTATACAGATTGTATCACTACACACTCCCCTACCAGAGAATTGGTTAGGCGAACGAACGATATAGTTGTTAATGGGAGCGGTCAGTTTCTTGTGTGTTGGATGAGTTGCGTCATGTTTATCTAAATATTTTTTTTCCTTGGTTGCTCTCTTGCGTCATGTTTATCTGCCGAATTTTTTTTCTTTGGTTGCTCTCTCTCTCTCTCTCTCTGCGGGTAGATGGCGCCACGACAGGTCAGTTGAGGTTTTGCTTTTTCTTAGTGAAGCTAGGGTCACCAAATGAAGTGGCGCGCATAACCGGTAGGACAGAACCCGGGACCTTTGGGTCCGAAGCCGAGTAACTTAACCACTACACCAAAATGATCACCATGGTGCGGAGGTTGTTACTGGCTAGATGTTATAACTACACATACAATCAAAGATTACAATCTTTTCCATCAGATATATAAAAACTAAAGTAATATTTTTTAAAACTCTTCATTTATAATAAATGCACAAGCACACATGATTAAACACCTTCCTTCTCACTCCCGTTAAAATCACGGGGTTAAATTTCCCCCTCTATTTCTCGTGCCCGTGATATATATTTCCGGTCTGGAGTATTCAGAAGTAACGTGTTAAAAAGTTTAAAACTACATATTTCTTGTGTCAGGAATCATGTTTATTTCTGAGCATATTGTAGCACCCGATTATTATTTACATGTTTAGAGATAGCTGTTTTATTTTAAATTAAATGTTACAATAATAAAACATATACAGGGTGTCCCAAAAGGACCGCATAAACTCTGCATAGCTAAATTCCTCGTTGGGAGTACATAAAACTGTCCAAAGAAGCATTCCTCTAAGATCCATAGTTTACGAGAAAAATATGAAAAACAAAGTATGACGTCACTTCCCGAAGCAAGAAAAAACACTTTATTGAACATATCAACAGCAGTATATGCACAATTTTAGGCAGATGTTCAAAATGTCCACCTTGCATGTCGAGGCAGGCTTGGGCACGCCGTGGAACGGCTGTCATCACACGTCGCCGCATCGTGGGGTCCCCCGAAGTACAAGCAGCATGCAGACGAACAACTAAGTTCATTTGTGTTGTCACTATGTCTCAATACACCAGTTCCTTGAGATGGCATGTCGCAGTAGTCACAAGGCATGTCGAAAGTACATGTCGCAGTAGTCACGAACGGAATGCATGGCCACCATACGAAGACTACCGGTAGCTGCAAGATGCAACCTTTTAAATACCAGTTCAACGGCGGCTTAACATCATTCCACGGCGCTCGCCTGCATGACACGACATACGCGACGAACATTTTAAACATTATCATCTGTAAAGATATGCAAATACTGTTGTTGATAATAAAGTGTTTTTCTTGCCCCGGAAGTGACGTCATACTTTGTTTTTCGTACTTTTCTCGTAAACTGTGGATCGTACAGGAATGCCTCTTTGGGCAGTTTTTATGTACTCCCAACGAGGAATCTAGCTGTGCAGTTTATGCGGTCATTTTGGGACACCCTGTATATTAGTGATATGTTTTTGTAACTTTAGCTCAGTTACTTAGTTCCGTTCTTCGTGAATAATGCATTATGTGATAAAATATATAATTTTTTAATATTGTGCACATTATTGAGTTAGTCAAGAAGTGTGTGAATTGGATTCTACTTTAAGTATAAATGGATCTGTGAGTGATTCTGAACTGACTGTTTGTTTTGAAAATTCGGTTAGTGAACCTTAGAGCAGTGATGATGGTTCTGTACTGTTACCTGTGATGTTGGCCTTTTTATCTCATGCTTAGAAATGTATCTTTCAAGAAAGAATTACTAACGTGTCTTTGAATTTGCATAAATCTAATAAAATTCTCCTTTAATGCTTAAAAAACACGTGTTTTACACATTCAAGCAGATTAAACATTAAAGCAATATATTAAAACATTAAGGAATCTCAGGGGTGAAAATATAAACAATTTTCAAACAGGTATACTTCATTTAAATTTTAATTAAATAATGCGAATCTATTACAGGTTATTTAAAAAGGATTATGGTTTCAAAAAAGTACAAAATGCTTGAAATATAATCAAAATTTTAAAAGTTATAAGCAAATGTAAATAAGAAATAATTTTGAAAAATTATTAAGTAATTTTTGCTTTACTCACGCTATTTTCTAAAAAAGTAGCCTTTGATGCATAAAACTTTATCGAATTATAAAATGTATCATACACTTTAAGCCCTAGTAAATCAAGAATAATATATCTTTTTGTATTTCAAAATATTTGAAAAATATTGAAATTTTTTTAAAAAATTTGAAAATATATATTTTTTAATATTTTAAAAAATATAATTTTTTATTCTATTTATTTAAAATTACTACGGTGTAATAAGGATATACATTTAACTTTATAAATCAACTTATTGTTAGTAATTAAAGCTACTACTTTTGAAAATAGCATGCATGCCGTAAATCTTAATTAATATTTCTTATAGAAATATTTCTCATTTTATATATGCTTATAATTTTAAAAATTATGATCATATTTTAAACATTTTACACATTTATGAATCCCCATTCCTTTATAAAAAATGTATAAGATATTTGAATTATTTAATTATAGTTTCAAAGAGTTATACGTGCGCGCGCGCGTATTTGAATACTGTTTATATTTTCAGCCCTCCATAAAAAATTTAAAAGCCCTGAGACCCCTTAAAGTTAACAATGTTTAATACATTTATTCTTTCATTGTGTCTTCCACACATATTCGTTTTTTACTTATTTATTCTAAATGGCTTAAGAAATTAGAAATTAAATAAAACTACGGATTTATTAAACTTTTATACTTTAAAATAAACACTAGGATAAATAATTTTATACACTTACCTCACTTTTACCAAAGTGTTAATGAAGATCAAGACTCCTTTTCGTTAGAAAAAAATGTTTTCAATTTTTCTTCAATAATAACAAAACACATTCTCAAAAAAATCAAGATTCTAAATCGAGCAAAAGCGATCCATTTAAAAATGCTTAAAGACTTTATTAAATAACGTTCAAAGAAACACATGCACATATTAAATTAAAATTGAAGTAAATCAAAAGAGTAATTTAAAAATGAAAATACTTAAGAAGCATAATTCTAAATAATCTAAATGGAAAAAAAAAATTAAGAAAAAATTTAATTTTTAAACAACATTTCTTTGTTTTGCTAAAACGTACTTCACAATTAACAAGAGCGATTCACAGTTTGATAAAACTCAGATGTATTATTTTTAAACCATTTTTCATAACTTATCTTGTCCCTGCATAATTGAAATTTTCAAGCGAAACAAAAATACCCCACCATTCCGAAAAATACACCAAAACTGCAGCCTTTTTTAAAAAACTCACAGATAGTCATATTTAATTGAATAATCACGATTAATTTTTTAAGTAAACATCTAAATCATTTGTTATATCGAATATGTCAGTTTGCATTAGCAATTTCTGGAAGATATAATGAGATAATTGGATTATGTGAACGTGGTATTACTTGCAAAATAATTTCTCTTGATTATTCCTTTATCACTAACTGTCGTTTTGCAGAATTGTTTCATTTATTTTAGAGACACGTTTAATAAATGCCTGTCCTTTTAATACTTAATTAACAGTTGCGAGGGCAGGACAAAGCCACAAATAATTAAAGCCCTGTCCCAGTTATTAATTAAATTTTTTGTCAGTGTTTGCATTACTTTAAAATTAAATTTGGGGTTGCTTAATTTGGGAGTATTTCTTTAGGTGTCATTTTTAATAAATTGTTAATTAACTGTATATAACAAGAGTAATTTTCCTTGGGGTTATTATTTCTTTTCTTATTTTGAGTAAATTAATTTTGGGGCGGAAAGTTTTCGGTTTCAAGTAATAATATTTATGTACAATTATTTAAAATGTTTTATTCTAGTTCTGCTTCATTGCTCAATTACTGACCTAATATAAATTGCAAATAAACAAAAATAAATTCAAATATTTTTATTAAACTTCAAATTTAAAAGAAATACTCTAATTTTATATAGTCGACTCTCGATAATTCGAAGTTGGAGGGACCAATTAAAAACTTCGAATCATCAAGAGGGCAGAAATACATTTCAATTTGAAACTACTTAATAAAACCACAATTGTACATATGTATAAAATTATTTTGAAGTATTTTTAAGTGTGCATATTATTCAGCATAAATATTTTACATAAGTTAAAAGTCTCCTATTAAAAAAATTCATTCAATACATTCATACACATTCCTACGCATCTCTTCTTCACAATTGTCGACTATCCTTTCTGGACACATGTGTAGCAAGGCCACGTGTTAAACAAAAGATATGGACGGCTGACAACGGGTGCAGTTGGTCTATTGTTCGCTTGAAGAAGGAAAGCAATAAAAGTGTATTTTCGCCTGAGGAATCAAAAAACAATAAAAAGGGGTACCAGACAGATAGTCATAAAATGAGACGTTACAGGGGAGACACGCAGAGACAATACAACATAAAGCGTGTAAACTCCAACCTGTTTGCTACAGGGCTGTACATGATAGTGAGTGTTCAAAGTGTCGAGTGTTATATAAGATAACTTCGAATTATATAGCGCGTTGTAGTGTGTCCAACCACAAGATTTTATTTCGAAATATTGTGTGGATGTGTTCTTGGGGTACAGCAGACCAAGCAGCCTCCACACGTTGCAAATTTGATCTGGTGGGGCAGATGGGGGTGTAATCTGGGTCAATCGTTGAGCAACAGTGGATCACATGCTTTCTATCGGCGAAAGATCCGGAGAGCGAGCCGGCTAGGGAAACAATTCAATCTGGTGATTGATGAAGAACCTTTGGACAATGCGTGCCACGTGTGGTCGTGCCACTGTTGAAATTTGGATGTGACCAAGCCCTGAAGGTAAGGATGGACAACTGGTTCCAACACATCGGATATGTAGCACTGGCTGTTTAAAGTACCGACAATGCGTAATATAGGAGTGTGAGAGAGATATCCAATACCGCCCCATACCATAATACCAGGTTCAGGACCAGTGTGGCGGTGCATAACACAGCTGTTCAGCATCCTCTCTCCACGGTGTCTCCAGACTCGAATTCGACCATCGTGGTGATGCAGACAGATGCGTAACTCGTCAGTAAAGACAACTTCATTGCATTCTGCCGCCCACATCCTTCTTTCATCGCACCATTGGCATTGGAGACGTCTGTGGTACTGCGTTAAGGGTAGACCAAGCAATGAACGTCTTGCGGACAGACCACTCTGCTGTAAACGGCGTCGAAGGGTATGCACAGATATTGAATGATGCGTTACAGACTCAATGTGCTGTGCTATGGTTCTTGATGTGACTGAGCGATCCGTCACTGCCATGCGCACAATTTGCCCGTCCTCACGTAAAGGGGTGCACTTAGGTGGATGCGTCCGTCATACCCTCCTTCATCCAGAGATCACATGTACGCATTACAGTTGTTTGGTTTCGTCAACACGACTGCCGATTTCCCTGAAAGATAATCCACAATCCGGTAGGCCACCATCCTTCCTCTGTCGAACTCGGATACTTGATCAAAAGCTGATCGCTGTTTTCTACGAGAAATAACTGATCGTTTTTTGAAAAAAAAAAACCACAAGAAAAACACAATTGCCGAACTTGAAATCGTCGAAATCTCCAAACCTTAAATAGAGCTTTGAGGTGCGTGATGTGTGTCTGCGCTGAAATTCTAATCATTTACATATCTCACCTCCGCTAATGCATGTTGTAAATTTCATGTTATTTGCGTGCTTCCTTCAGGTTGTTGCATTTACGGTGGCCAGCAGTGTATATTTCAAGAACTTTACTTCGAATAAAACACAGACGTAAAATGACCTACACGGGACGCTAAAAAAGATTAAATTCATGAAAATCGCTTTTTAAATGAAAAGTAATTAATTATCTTTAATAGCAAAATTCATTCAACTCGTGTTTTTATGCAATCCATTATCTTTTTTTACTGTGCTCAGAGAGTATTCCAAAAAATTTCTTTCATTCCAAAATGAAAAATTCACTTTTCTCAAAATGAGTCTTTTAATATCCCTAGAAAAATTCTAATTTTATTTGAAAATGATATTAATTAAAACAGTATTTTTATTTCATATACGGAAAAATAGAACTTGATTTTTATTATATCAGTAGTTACTTAAAAAAATGAAGTGTATTTAAAAATATTATTTTTTTTTTCAAAATAACAAAATGGATAATACATGCAAAGTTATTATTTTTTTTTGTAGCAGTAATGGAGAATTTATAAAAAACACCTATGTAGCAATAAAACTTTGCTTAAATATTAATAAAACTTTTAAAAAGGTGTTATTCTTAATTTTCAATTTTACAAAAAGTACTATTTTTCCATAATTACAAAATTAGTGAATCAATTTACTATATTAGTGTATTAATTCTCCGAAATATTTAAACATGAAAACTGAAGCCGTTAAATCTCATTTTTGTTCATCATTAAAAATAAAACTTTTAAACACAAACTCTAAAAACATATGTCCTTAACGTTGTAAAATTTATGTGTTAAGAGTTTTTTTTTTGCATATACTGCAATTTTTTTCATTTTTAATCTTATTTATACTAGTATGTTTCTCCAATTTTACCCAGGCTTAAAGTGAAATCAAAGTATACAATAATTGTAATAAAATTAATAAATTAATGTAATTTATTTGCTATTGTTTAAACAATTCGTGGAAATCAATGCAACTAACAAAGGAGTCCAAAGAAAAATTAAGTGAATCTATTGAGTCCATTATTTTTACAGGAGAACAAAATTTTATTTTAATAAGAAAAAAACCAATTAATTTTAAATTGCATGTTTTTAAAAAAAGCACGCATCGGAATTTAAAATTTCACTTTCAATTATTCTAATGGTAAGTATAGGCATTCTTGTTTAAATTTATGCAAATTTATATGCGTATCAAATAAAATCATCCATACTGTTTTAGAGATCATCAATTTGTATAATACTAAAAATGTATCTAAGCAAAGAACCGAATGCTCTGAATGGAGTCAATCTTACCTTTCACGTACAAAAAAATTGACTATTAATTATTGATCTTATGTATACTGATTACTTACCTTAGACAAATTGTTTTTTTTGTATAAACCAATAGACAATCCAGAAAAAAAATGGCTTATTGACAAATTCCTGTACAGTCGAATCCCGAATTAACAAACCCCTATTTAAAGAATCTTCTGATTTAACGAATTTTTCTCTGTTCCCGAGTATAAAGAAAGTAAAAACCTCTATTTAACGAATAATAAAAAACCGAAATAACGAATTATTTCAACCGCTGAATTTCTTTTTATTATTTATGATTAGAAAAAATCGGATTTTTTTTTGTCCGAAACAGAGAAAGACTTTTCTAATTCATAGCAAATTTCGACGAGAAAGGTTGCTATTAGAGTTATTAGACTTTACAGGTGAAGTTGAGACATGGGTGTAATATATCGCGTGAGTTTTGAATAGGACATGAATTTCCATTTTTATATCAATCCACTCCACAGCGCGAGGGATATTTTAAGATTTTAAAGATTGGGTTACATTTGATGATGGTTTGACTATAAGTACAACTGAATTTGAGGAAATTGTTAAATATAAATTCTGATGCAGAAATTGATAATGAAACTTTTCTGAAAACTTTTACATTTTTTAAAGTTTTACATGGTTTGGAAACTGCGGAACTCATGTAGCAGGATGGGGTGGTGGGACTAATACCCAACTGGTCTAAATGGACTCATGGATCTGCTCTAGTGAAACTAGACCAGATCCATGAGTCCATTTATCTTCACAAAGTCTAAGAACAGCAGGGGGGGGGAGCAACAACCTCCTCACATGAAAATCCCACACATTACAAATGTGCTGGAGAGAAAAAGGACTGATCTCACATTTGGTGCAAATTGGGTAGCTTCTTTTACCACCTTCAAAATTCTTGCACCTCAGGTGACCAGTCGAAAATCACGAGAATGCCGTCTGATACGATCTGGAACCCTTGAATGATATGGTGGATCCAGGATGTCTTTGAAAATACCATGGGTGTACAGGAGGGACAACCCAGGTTCTACATATAAATTCTTTAGCCCTGGAGTAGATCTCGGTTGACGTAAGGACCATGTGGTCTTCCGGGTCCACAGGATCACTGGCAGCCGCTTTCGCAACATCATCCGCTTCTTCGTTCCCGGGCAGGCCTACATGAGAAGGGACCCACTGTAGATGGATAGGGTGCCGATCTGAAAGCTGCTTAAAAAGGTGTAGAATACTCCTGCTGGTGCTGTCACCGATTTAAATAAAGCTGTATTTTCTTTTCTGCATTAAATCGAAAAAGAACTCTTTCGAGCCAGGAATCAAAGAGTTTATCTAACATTTATTAGTCAGTATTTCAAAGTTCTTAATTTGCATACACGTAATAAAATTTCCACTACCATGTTTTTTAGTTTTTGAATAAAAAATGTGTAAATTCTAACCATGGATATTTTTTTGTGTATTTGCGTATTATAGAATTTCTAAAAGATAAGAGCAAAAAATTATGTTTTGCTTGGACCCCGATATAACAAATAACCCCGAATTAAAGAAAAAAAATATTCGGTCCCAATGTGTGTGTATGTGAATTCGTTAAATCGGGGTTCAACTATATTTCAATCAAAATTCTTAATCATTTCAAAACGAGTATTAAAGTGACACGTAAGAGTCTTTCGTAGAGGAATATTTTGCAGTGCTTCGTATTTACATGAGAATCCAATCCTTGAATTTAACTTTTTGTTCGAAACAGGTTTTGATAAAAAGCAAAAGGCAATTTTTAGAATTGAAAAGGACAGAGTCATTATCGTCGCTTAATGCAGGGTTTCTCAAACTGTGGGGCGCACCCCCCCCCCTTTGGGAGCGTGATTACTCTATGAGGGGGGGGGAGCATATTGAAGAGTTGGAAACAAAAAATTATATAAAAGATTATTAATTTACTGAAAGTAAACAAACAAAATACTTTCTGATATAATAAAATATAAAATACACATTTACACTGATATAATACACTTATAAATATATTAATATTGTACAATGTGTTTTATTATTAATTTAACAATACTTATATAGTTAAAAACAAGTTCGATAATTAACAGGGGGCCCTTGGGCTTGTATAAACACTTGTCTTGATAATTTGTACGGTTTATAATTAATTCCTTAACAGCCGATTAAAAATTACGCGATTTGCTCTCCAATGCCACCGTTTTCCATGTAGATCTTCTGAAATAAGTTAATTCATCGTAAACACTGTCAAGGTCCTTTAGTTGTATTCCAAAGCTTTCGTAATAATTTTATGGATATCAGTGCACAGAAAAGATCATTCTTCGTCCAGAAAATTAAAGCTTTGGGTGAGGGAGACATATATATACGTTGGTGGCACATGAGAGGTTAAAGTCGTATTGTATCTTTAGTGTCAAAGTATAGCATTATTGAATTCAATACATTGTTATTGTATGGGGAGGGCGATGAAAATGATGTTTGAATATTGGGTCTCGAGTATTGAAAGTTTGAGAAGAACTGGCGTAATGGTTTATAAGAAGTAAAAGAATTTTTGGTATGAAACTATGTTATAAAGTTTTTAAAGGCTCTTACTGCTTTAATAAAGAGAAATACCGGACCATTTTAGATTACAATTATAAATTATCTATTGATAAACTATTCCACTACTTTCGGAACCGTGATTTTGCATCAGCGTATAATGAAATAGCTTTTTTGATATTTAGTGTCAACTGAATGGGAAAATGCGTGTAACATTGTCTTAAGAGAACCAGGACATCATATACTTTCAAAGAATCGACATTAATTTTAGTTCTAAAAATAGTGCATATTATTCTGAACCAAAAAATGTATAATACTTATATGTTTGTTGATAAAATAGCCCTAAAATATGAAAAATAAAAATGTAAACAAATGACCACGCCCCCTTTGAGCGTTAGTTTATTCACTTTTTCTCATAAGCATATTTTTTTGCATTTAGGTTCATTTTTAAAAACAACTATTGCACTATAAGATTCCAGATTTTTTATAATTCTATACAAGATGCCTATGCATATAGTGAACCTAATTTTTTTCTATTAAAATAGTGCCTCATTTTTTAAAAATTGTTTTATGCATAAAAAAAGCAGAAAATAAAAAAATTCCAAATTTCAAAGTTTTATAATTTTTTTAAAGAAACTGTACTAAATTTTCACTAAAAAAATAGGTTCACTATCTTTTGAGTATTGTTTTATATATGTGTAAAAAATATTTTGCATAAAAAAAGATATTTTTTAAAAAATGGTACCTAATTATAAGTATGTATTATGAGTTCTAAAAAATTATGATTTACTTAAATTAAGCAGGAGAAAAAAAATTTTGAACTAAAAAGTTATTTTTGTAATTCTACAGAATAATTAAATTATCCTTATTAAGAACGTTAAATATCTAAGCTCTATTGAAAATTTTAAAAGATATATGTCTCATAAACAAAGGGTCTTAATTTTGGCATTTTACACTTTCGAGCATGTCCTGGTTCCCTTAAGAATATTATTACAATAAAAAAGTATATAAATAAATTTTTTTTTTCCATAAAATGAAAAAAAAAAATCATAATATTTTCTTTTTATGGAAAATGTTTCGTAGCTAGGATTTTTGAAGAATTCAAATTGTTTTTAGAGTTCCCTACAAGCGAAGCAATCGGAATTTTCTGCTAAAATTTTTCTACTCTGATACATTAAAATTTGAATAAGCCCACTTCTAAATTACATGTTTCAAAAATCCTAATCCTGGCTTTATAGAAATGTCTTGGTTATGGCTAGGCAAACTTTCATTATTACAGAAGCATTTCCTGTTTACTAGAAGAATGTTTTTAAAATGTCATTGCAGGAAAACTTATATTTTTTTTACTATACACTGCTGACCACCGTAAATACAACACCCGGAAGGAAGCACGTAAATAATATGAAATTTGCAACATGCATTAACGGAGGTGAGATATGAAAATGATTAGAATTTCAGCGCAGACAAACATCACGTACGCCTGTGGCGCCACCTCAAAGTCCTATTTAAGGCTTGGAGATTTCGACGATTTAAAGTTTGGCAATTGTGTTTTTCCTGTGGTTTTTTCAAAAAACGACCTGTTATGTCTCGTATAAAACAGCGATCAGCTTTTGATCAAGTATCCGAGTTCGACAGAGGAAGGATAGTGGCCTACCGATATTGTGGATTATCTTTCAGGGAAATCGGTAGTCATGTTGGACGAAACCAAACAACTGTAATGCGGATATGTGATCATTGGATGCAGCAGGGTACGATGGACCGACGTGGTCGATCGCATCCACCTCAGTGCACCACTTCACGTGAAGACAGGCAAATTGTGCGCATGGCAGTGACGGATCGCTCAGTCACATCACGAACCATAGCCCACCACATTGAGTCTGTAACGCATCATTCAGTGTCTACGCGTACCATTCGACGCCGTTTACAGCAGAGTGGTCTGCTCGCAGGACGTCCATTGCTTGGTCTACCCTTGACTACCTTGGTGTACCGCATCTGTCTGGAACACCACATTGGTCGGATTCGAGTCTGGAGATACCGTGGAGAGAGAATGCTGAACAGCTGCGTTATGCACCACCACACTGTTCTGCACCGGGAATAATGGCATGGTTTTTTGGTGTTGCATTTATGGTGGCCAGCAGTGTAATATTATTCGTAAAACAAATATATACGTATATTCTAATTGAAGCGACTGTAGATATAAAAAAATTATATGCTTTTTCAAAATTGCGTTTCCGACCGTTGTCAAGTACCGTGAGGGAGTGAATATTAACGGCGCACTGTTCAGATACTCGAGAGCTTTTGGCGACGGATCTCGAAATTTTGAACCATGGTCAAGTGACGAGATCGACACTTGAACTGCCACCCCCTTCTCTTCATATCTACCGCGCCAATGGGACGACGTTTGAGCTCTCGACAGATTTAACGTACATCGCGTCTCTATACGGTGGGTTTTCAGCAGTATAAGGTTCGAACTTATGACACGTCATCCACGAGACTGTTACCTTGACCACTAGGCTACCTCAGCAACTAATACAGAGCCGTAAAATAGAGATGAATTTTGAAATGTACTGTGGAAACTGAAGTAATTTTTGTGGATGTTTAAGTCACTTGTTGTAACTTTTGTTGATATAGATTTTGTCAATAAAGGAATTTCCCTCAAACGCCTTTTCAACAAAGATAATATTCAATAAAAACGAGGGGAAAATGCCCTAAAGTAGTATTTAAAATATTCAAAACCTTCGGTTAAATTTTATCAAAAATATAAAATTTCACGATTAAACCCAAAATTATATTATTTTCAGTCCAATATGTAACATTATTTAATAAAAACTTTAAAATACTGAATTTCTACCTAGTTCTGTAAGAGAGGAAATTCCTCTTAAAACCATTTTTCCCTAGCCAGTAGATTTCCAATTCACAAGACCCTTTTCTGTTTTTCAAACATCACACCCTCTCGGTATGATGGACATCGTCCAAGAGTTGACAACCACAGCCCAGTGGTGGGATTTTGAGATCCGGTCTCAACCTTTCTTACCCCCAAGGGATGGCATCATTTTTATGCCGAGTATAAAACAGCTCTACATCTTTTCCAGGCATTCAATTTTCTGTCCACGTCCTTCCAGATAGAGTTCCGCTGTCCAGTCTCTTGCAGAAGTCCGACGAAATATTAGATTTCTTCTTGGAAAAGTCGATCCTCTTCTCCCCCGTCTCTGGGGTCGTTTCTTGACTCTCAAGATGGGAATTGTATTGGGAGTCGTATCAGACCTTTTTTTATTTCGTTCTACACCGTTTTATAGTGGAGTAATTCTGAAATACCTGTTTATAAATTGTTTTCATGAGAGATAAACGGATACGCTCTGCGAATTTCAGGGAATAGCTTAGAGATATCTATGTAACTGAAATATTCCTGGTAATATTTTATGATATCTATCATATTGTATTAAAAAAGATTTATAAAATGTATTAAAAGAGTAGCCGCAGACACATTGCGTTTTGTAAAATTTAAATAATATTTTAAAATAAATTTTTGGGCATTGCAAATATATAAAATGCACTGCAAATAAAATTGTTTATTTTTCTCTTTTGATTTACAGTGAAATACGCTTAGCAACAAACTGAAGGGACTGAAATATTTTTGTCGTGTTAAAAGAATTTCCTGTTAAAGAATATTTAAGAGAACCGAGGCGAGTTTCACATTTCGGGAAATTGATTTTTACCTTAAAAAAAAGTAAATTTAATGCTGAATCCAAAAATGTATAGCATGTATAGGTTTAAAGCTTAATACCCGAGTAATTGCAATTTTAAAATGTAAACAGCAGCTGTTGCGGTTACAATAAATGACTTTGTATCGGAGAAAAGTATATGTACATACATTCCCTCACAGAACCAGTTCTTGTCAAGAATAATAACATAATTAGAAACATATACATAATTTTTAAACATGTATTTAGATACTTTACAGCGAAAGCACTTTTACTAAAATGTTTGCATGACCGTACCCACAGAATCCAAACGAAAGCTTCAAAAACTGTATATGGAATCAAGTTCCAAAAAACATAATTGTGAGCAAAAAAAATTTTCCAATTGGTGTAATGGACGCAGTGATATACTTTATTGAAGATGCACATGCAGGAACAAAATTATTAAGAGCAATAAACTTAAATCTTGGGATAAACACTTCTGAAGGCCTTCAAAAAAATTGACAAAGTTAGAATTTGCGAAGCCGAACTGACAGTTTAAAAAGCCAGCAAAGAAGCCAAGACTATTGAAAGACAAAATAAAAGGAAGAAGGATGCTTTAGAAGTGTTCATGCAAGATGAATACAAATCTGGAATATTTTAAATATAAAATTTTAGTAAGCTGTACCATTTTATTTAGTTTTTTTCATATTACACAAAATGTGTTTTTCGAGTTTTTAGGTATATCCGTAGAAAAATCTATCTATTATATTTTAGTGAAATTCGGTATGAGCTTTTGTATAATAATAATGTATCTAATGCTAGTAATTTAATTCCTGAAATGTTTATATTTTTATTTTTACTGGCAATTTTCTAAAAAAAATTATAATTTTTATCAAAATTTTAAAAAATCGAGATTCAAATATTTAAAAAAAAAATTCTAACCAATAAAATCTAAAAAAACTAGAGTATTAAACAATTTTGTAACTAAAACAGCATGATTTGTTGTTTTATATGTTATAAAAGGAAAACTACAGGTACCTAATCAACACCATGTATACGAAAGCTCCTTTTGAGGTGTACTTTTTCGAATCCTTATATTTCTAAAATAAATGAGCATATTTAAAAGTTTTATAATACAGTATATTAAGAAAAGTATGTAGATTGTGTGACACAATTTTTTTTGTTTATGGAGTCTTTTTGTTTTTGAAAATAATGTGCCTTCGAAAATCGAAATTTTGCTATTTTTGCGTCATTGAGAACGTTCCGGTTCCTTTAAAAAATTATATATCAGCAAAATTAGGTTTATTAGAGTTTGTTTTATTTACATAGATATGTGTATAAGCATACGTTAAAAAATCAATGAAACAAAACCATTCGGTAGAATTTAAGGGAATTTAATTTAAAATTTAAATTTTTTTTGAAAAACACACACAAAACGTTTATTGAATTTTTGGAAAATAATCTGATATTTTTTCTTTGCATTGTTTTTTATTAGCATCAAATTGTCAATAAGTTGTTCGATATCGCTCATTTTGTCATTCATTTCATCATTGGTATGTGCGTCTAAGTAACTGCACATAACGTTCTTCGCTTCGGATGATGTGGGAACAGGAACTGCGTTATTCGTTTCATTTTCATCCTGAAAATCTGCATCAATGTAAAATTTCGAACTTGGAAAAAACTCCAAAATGTCCTTGTACGTCTGAATGGGGGATATACGCACGTTATCATCCTTCTACTGCAATTTATTCTTTATATAATACAATAGGACAGTCCTATCAGGCTGGTGTTTTCCCTATTTTGTTCATTCCCAGAAAGAAAATTTTCCTGTTAAGTAATTTTCGTTTCGTGTTAAGAGAAAAATGCATGAAAATACATTGCAGTTTATCGGAACCGTCGTATTATTTTGTGTTAACCAATATTTCGTTTTAAGGTATCCGACTGGTTGCACTACAATTTTTTTTTACAAAAAGGAGATATGTTATTAGATTCTCAATAATAGATTTTTTTACAATTTAACTGCTCCCTTCTGGCAGAGATTAAAGACATTTCTTTTTTTTTCTTTTTAATTTTGTGTAATTTATTGTACTTCTAGGTTAATAAACCAAAAATGTGTCTTATGATCAAAATTAGTCATTTCAACGGCTTTGGATACCTTAAAATATATTTTATTGATCTCGTGCTTTTCAAATATTTTATGACAATAGTATGTAAACTTTGTTACAGCCAGAAATGCATGTAAGAAATGCTTGATGTGAATATTTTGAAAATAATTATTTAATATAACTATTGTGGCCGTATACCAGCGCTTCTCTAACTTTCAACATTTGAAAACCAATATTCAATCATAATTTTCATCGCACCCTCCTTCCATACTCCCTCTCAATACACATCAATGCATTGGATTCAATAATATTATACTTTGACGCTATAGCTACAATTAGACTTTGACCTCTTAAGTGTTACCGTCATATAAAAAGGTCACCCGTAGCCAAATTGTTAATTTCTCCAAACGTATATATACGTCTTCCCAAAGAATGATTTTTTCTCTGTACTTCTATCCATAAAATTATTCCGAAGACTTTGGAAGGCAAATTTGGACCTTGACTGTGTTAGCTAAGGATTTACTTATATCAGAGGATATGCTTATATATATTTTTTTCTCCCCCACCCTCTAATACATCCCATGCGCGTGCCTACGTGGAAAACGTTGGTATTGGGGAGCGAATCACGTAACTCTAAATCGGCATTTAAAGAATTAATTAAAATATTCAATCCCGATGAATTCGTTAAATTAGGGTCCGAGTATATATTATAAATAATACATGCGTAATAGAACAAATTTTGTGAATTTCATTAAAAATAAAAATTAGTAAATTTATTAAGATTTATATTATTCCAGCACAGACACAATATCTCGAAATTTTAAATTAATTTATCTTAATATAAATATAAACGACGTATCTATTTTTTTCCCTTTTCAGAAACCTTTCCCAAAAAACACACTCCAAAATCTTTTTCTCCGCGTAAATCTCCAATACCCTCAACAAATTCCCCCTAGAAGGGGACGAAAACGCATCAGACATCAATATCTCCCTTTCCATTCAAATCGCGGCCGTGTTTTAGCTCTTCCTCTCCCGAATAACCAAATCTGGAGAGAAAAATAGAGTGGGATGGCATTATCCCTTTTTTCCTAAGAGATCTCCCGAGAGCTTTACTTTCCATCTAATCAGGACTTCCCAGATTTTGAATACAAGGTGGTCGAAATTACATTGTTTCAGAGACACTTTCCTAGTGTCTTCGTCAATACATTCCTTACAGGTCTTCGAATCACAGCGCCGTAAGACTGGGGTGAGGCATAAAGTGCATTGCTTTTTGGAAGCTTTTTGAAACAAAGACGTTCGGTTGTGTACAATTTAGCTTATTTTGGCATTCTGCATAGATCTATTTCTTTCTGTTGTGGTTACTAGTATTTTAGTTTCACAACTCTATCACCCTCTGGTGATTTTGAATCTTTGAATGTATCAGTAATCCAGAGCATATCATTTGAATTTTCGTGTATTTTATGTTGTTTTTTTCTTCAAAATAAAATAATTGAAATAACTGTAAATAAATACTTTTACTCATTGTTTTTATTTTTTTATATCTAAGGCATGCTTTCAATAAATTTCTGAACCCACATTAGCCTTTAGAAATGTTTCTACAATTAAAGGCTATGTAAGTAAAAAAGTGAAATACTTTATTTTTTTCTAATTATTTTAAAAGCAATTTATTTGCATCAAATAAATCCAAAAACCTAAATGTGACATGTGTAATTGAAAAATATTCTTAATACAACTAGACGTTCTTGCAAGAAAAAACGAAAAATAAACTAAAATACTCTTTATATGCTTTATGTACATAAAGGACACACAAAGGTAGTATTTTTTTTACCCATGAATTTACTTTTTTGTATAGAAACCTATTATATGAGTGTATATTTTAATCACACCACAAGCATTAAATTCATTCTGCGTGTGTATGCTTTTATACAAAAAATAACATTTACCGGAAAGACCCAACAAATATTTTAAAAATTAAAAAATAAAACAAGTGTATTTTTTAATTTTTGTGAAACATAGTTAAAAATATCATTTATACTCAGTAGTTAAGCCTTGGAAATTTAATTAAAATTTAAGATAATTAATTATACATTTTATAATTTAATATGCTGAAAAAAAGAGAAACTGTACGTGAAGGAATTTCCGTTAATTCCATTAACGGCATTATGATAATTATCTTCTTATTATTAAATAAAAAAATCAATGCTTTTATGAATTTTCTGTTGAAATTGAGGAGCGTGAGAAATTTCTGAAATATAATAGAGGACAATTTTTCTGTGAGAAAATAAATAGATCTTTATCTGAGATCTTTTATAATTGCAATTTAATTACTAATAGGTATATGGTCATTTCTGCATTAATCTGCGTCATACTAAAAATTCTCTTTTTAAAACATCATCGTTGAAAGAGAAATGTTACTTTAACAGAAACGCTTTCTTATACGAGTTATTTTTATATTACCTAGACATTATTCTCCTGTTAAGAGAATTATTGATACTTTCTAAAGGTATTTTGATAATTCGAGACAATGGTTTTCATTTCGGAAAAGAAAACTTTTTCAGCTAAAAATTAAATTAAATGTATATTTTCATATTTACAATGGTTATTTTCTCATACTTCACGAATTTCATTAGCATGTTAAGCACTAATGAAGTATGAATTTGAAATAATTATTGAGCTTTTTAAAACTAATAAAATGATCAAAAAATGTAACGTAAAATAGGATTATTTGTCCTATTTTAATAGATTTAAAATTGCTTTGAGTGTACTAAACTTACTAAGCAGCTTGGTAATTTTACACGACGTATTTTTTCTCCCAAGTAACTCAACTTCACTGTTATTTCTGTGATTCAGTGTAATGCAATTGTCGTAAACTCTCGCCCCCGGAAGTGTGAGGGTGTACCAACGGAAGAGATATTTTCATAAAACAAACACTTTTAATGTGACTATCAAATTCTTATTTATATTCGATCTAATATAGAAGAGCCGTCTGTTTAGTTCCTAACTTTTAAATATCTATTGTAATAAATTTAATATATATATCGTGAATAGTAGATCCTCAGCAGTATTAAGAACCCTAAAAGGATCAGTCAGACCCTTTCCCCTGTGGGCGGTAATTTCAACTTTTACTTCTCTAACTCCGAATAACAACACACAATCACCATCCTCTAAACTTTCCTCTTCACTCTACTTTAAATAGTACATGAATCGCGGATCCTTTACAGAAAGCGGTTTTGTAATCATATAATATTATAAAGATATTTTCCCTTGGGGATTAGTAAGAATCATGAATAAAAACCACTATATAATTACAATTATGAACATAGGTGAATTTTAGTTTAATCATCCTTTTAATATTCAATGCGTTTTTGGTTTCAGAAGTTTTTACGGAAACATATATATATATATATAATTTGGTTTCAATAATCTATATATGATCTAACAAAAATCTGGTAGAAAGGATAGACTGTAAATATGCAGATAAAGTACAGCAGTTAAATTTTCGTTATTTATACTAAAGTTAAATTGAGGATAAAAAGGAATATAAATACAGAAAAACAAACATAGTATAAGTATTATTGTATACAGATGTCAATGATTATTTTATAAATTTGTTGTATTTATATTCTATTTGAATCATTTATCTTGTGTAGATAATAAACATATGTACGTATGTTTTAAGAAACTGACTTCAAAGTTGTTTATAAATTGAAATTTACAAAAGAAGTGCAGTAATTATTTTTTTAAATTATTTCTGTGCATATTTTAATAATAGCAACACAAATGCGAGGGCCTTTCGCTTTAACGCGTATTAGTCTGTTTACATGGTGCATCTTCAGTGGCAACAGAACACTCACCAAGTTATCTACCATCAATGTTCGGCTTCTGCGTCCCCTTTGTTATATAATCTCTCTAATCTGACTAGTCAAAATCTAATTACAAGAAAATTATTTTAATTTCTTATACAAATGAAATGCACAAAGCAAATTCAAATTCTTAATAGTGTAAAAAACAATTAATAATTACCATCTCTATTAGCACCATACCCATTTTCATGCGTCAGTATATGAAGACGTTTGTATTGTTGCTGGAAATACAAAAAATTGAAAAGTAACACTTTTTCAGTACAAGAATAATTGAATTGTATACTTTAAAATTTGTTTCCCATTGAAGAAAACTCAGCTACTAATTTGTTTTAATAAAAAAAGAACAAAACTTCAAAATTAGAATCATTTTTTCAAAAGAAATTACTGACAAAAAATAATTCAAAATACACCGTAAAATTCCCAGTATTTTTGGAAAAAAAATTCTGCAAATTATTTTAGCTAAAGTTAGATGTATAAGATTTGATACTATATTTTATATACATTTTCAGTTTAATCGTGATATTGCAATTCAACGATACACGACTGAATTGTACGAAACGAATACAAAAACGAATTAATATTAATAGGATACATAAACGGGTAAAAACATTTCTTTGATTATTATAACATACTTTACTTTAAATCAGCCTTCCTTTTATTTTCGGTCTTATATGTTCTTTATTTAGTCAGTTGACTTAATTTAATTTTGTATTTAAGAAAGAACTTAATTTTATAAAACTTTTCCCCCATTTTTTCAAAACATAATGAACACGAAAAGCGTGAATCAAGAACGAAAAAAGAAAAGAAAAGAAAACAATCCCCGCAACATTCTGTTTTACAGTAGAACGTCGTTTAATCGAACGTTTATTATCCTAAGCGTCAAAGATTTGGACCAAAGTTCGGATACGTTTTCGAACAGTGCAATGTAGTTTCGAGTGATGCCAAAAGTGAGGGGAAGCAACAACAACGAAAAAAGCAAAGGTCTATCAAATGCTGACGCGTTTCCTACATTAGAGACAGCTATGGAGTGGTATGAACAACAATCAGAGTGTTGTCCTACTCAACTACTGATCCTCAAGAGAATCAGAGACCTTGCAGCTAAAAAACGAAGTTGTACAGTGAAGAATAAGTGAATATTTTCCCCAATAAAGATAAAACTGCGACATATTGCACCTTTTTTGCTTTTTCTTCAAGTACATTTCCTGCCTTGGATGATTTTCAATATTCATTAAGTGCCAGGTTTCATATACTGCATGGATCGTATTCGGTTTTTGGTTATCCGAACAATCGTGTATCCGAACGGTATCCGATCCCAATTTATTCGGATAAACGACGTTCTTCTGTATTCATTTATCGTGTTATACGACCCTCTTTCAGTACGTTATACGAATCAGTCTTATGAACCTGTGTTACAGAGCAGAGGTTGCCAGAGTGGTGGTGCGCAAGAAAATTTTGCTGGTCTCCAGAAAAATGCTGTACCCTTGGTAATGGCCCCCACAAAATGTGGAAAAAGTGAATAGAGCCTTTTTTTTAGTGAACAGGAGGTGAAAATTATGATTCAGTTATCCACAATTTATTTATGTTAAAAAGCCTTTTCATCTTCTACAGCCATCGAAACACGGTACCGACCTCAGCTTGAAATAAATGTCTTGCAGTTACAACATTGGATCCAAATATCTATAACATTATTTCAAGTCAGCAGGAACATCCATCACACTAGTAATGTATACCGCTAAGAGTTTGATACACTTAAACCATTTTTGTTGAGACTCTGTTTGTTTTATTATGGTTTATTAATAAAGCTTTCTTAATTTGGTTACAATTAATGGTTTAACTTTATTAACTAAGAGCATTTTATGTGTTCATAGATCACATTTTTTTTATAAATATATTTAACACTTAAAAAAATCTTTTAGTGGTCCGCGGGATTTAAATTATAAATTTACTGGTCCGAGAGGTCAAAACGTTTGGCGACCGCTGTTACAGAAGGTCTATTGTACTAACATATTTTTGGAAGAGACATAACAGCAGCGAGAGAATAATAAGTAAAAAATTTTAAAACAATACATAGCGTTTGTATATATAAACCATTCTTACAAAAAAGGTGTAGCGTAAAAGGCGGCATAAAAACATGTATTAAAACCAACAAAATCAAAACACATAAATGATAATGGATGTAATAAGGTTAAATGATATATATTTATATGTGTGTGTGTGTGTGTTTATACCATATTTATTACTTACGAGTAAAAGTTAATTAATCATAAATGTCATTAGTGTCAACTTGTTATAATATTATCCAAATTCACGCGTGTTACAGATTGTGGATTTTATTTTTTACACTTTCTCTTTAAAAAACAGTTAGTTCAGTTTTATATATTGTTTTCCAATTTTCCATGTATATATTTTAATTTCATAAATGCTATATTTATGAAAAATTATTTTCGGAATTATATATATGTGTGAAGGTGTGAAGAGGAGAGAGAAAATATTTTGAGAAATAAAAGGAAAATCCATTGTAATTTTAGGCCTAAAGTTTAAAAATATCAGTACTATATAGAGTTTTTTAATATATTTTTGTTAATACATTGTTTCTTTACAAATGCTTTTATTTGAAGTATAAAATGTGCTTTTTTTTTCGATTCATTTTTATAATTCTGTCTAAAAAAAACTAACGATTTTAATGAGCAATTAGAACGAATTGGCTTAAGAACAAAATAATGAAGAAATAAAATCATAAGTGCTTTCAAATACAATTGTACCATTTTTTGAGCTTAAGTTTAGGAAGATAGTTCTTTATAATAAAATAAGATGGATAGCTGTAATATACATCAGGGAGAATAACTTGTCTTATTCAATATCATAATTTCTTTTGTTTGGAAAAAAAACTGCTCAAGGAATATTTCTATTTCTTTTCTTTGTTAAAATATAATCACTACTCACGCATCTGTAGTTTTTAAGTGTACATGTAAAATTCTTTCCATGTCTCTTTTTTCTGAATTAACTACTTTAAAAAAACTTATATTCTGATCAAAATCTGTTCATGAAAGAGTGGACATTTAAGTTTTTCTTATAAAATAAAAATTTGTGGTGATTAGCTGTTGGCTGGTATATGTATAAGTAATTTTTTTATTGCATCTTATTTGAAATTTTAAAAAAATTTAATTCTCATATTTAAAACTCTAAGATTAAGCATTTACACGCAATTGAAGTTTTAATCGCTATGTACAAATGCACAGAATTATGACGTGAAATAGAATTGAAAATTGACTAAATGAATTGTTCTTTTAGTTCGGAATAATTGAGTATAATTTTGAATATATAATTCAAATGAATAAAACTAATTCAGCGAACAGAAATACACGAGCCTGAAGAATTATTGAAACATTAAAAACTTATTTCTGGAATAATTACGTAAACACTTTTTGTTTGGAAACTTTTTCATGAATTATATTTTAAATATTTAAAATGCGATTCTGTAATTGTGAGATTGTATAAGTATTAAAGAACTAAAATCGTATTTACGCCGGAAACAAATAAAAATAACAGTTAATAAATTCAGATTAAATACAATTAACCCCGTTTGTATTAAAATACGCAAATATAATTGCATCAGAATAGTGATCTAGAAATTACAGAAATTCAATTTACTGCCTAATTTTTCCAAAGCTTTTCTTTCGTCAATTGATAGAATTAAAAAAAAGGAATCGTGTATGATAACTATATTGAAACTAAACAGAAATGAAAAATATTTGAATGACACAAATAAGGATAAATAATAATTATCAACAGAAATACACTTGCAACTTTTTGAGAAATAGAGATCAGAAATTTATTAATACTTCGAGCGTTGGGATTTTTACAAAGCAATATATGTGGAGCTAGAGTTTAATATTAATATTTTTTATTGTAAAATGTAAATTGAATGTGCGTGTGTGTGAATAGAGTTCAGTTCCTCACACTCTCTTTGAGATAATGAAATTGCTTGAACTTTAAAGACTTAAAAACATCCTTAAAATTTGGGAAACATTAACATATTAATGTAACAGCACTATAAGCATTATTGATTAAAGACATCTGTATAAAAAAAGTGAAGTTAAACTAGTTTTATGGCTATCAAACCTATTCCACCTTTGAGTCAACAATACTGAGTGAATCCTATGAAATATGATGGTTGGAAGGATATGATTGATAGACCCTGCATGAATCAAAGAACAATTAACACATTATGGTAACACACAACCTAACATTATTACAGTTCTGGTTAAAACAGACTTTTTAAATTAAGAAAAATCATTGATTTAATATTACTATTTTATAATTATTTGTAATAAAAATATTATTATTTAATGATATGAAACATAGCAAGAGTATTTTTTATAATACTTAATTAGCTACATAACAACGTATCATTATTAAAAGAAATAAAATGTTTCAACATGTACTGTAAAAACAAGCCTAAATATTTAGAACGTAGACTATAAACAAGATACATAATAGACTCAGATAAAATCATATTAACTTATCTCTCATGTCCTTCAATATTAATGTACACTTTTTAAATTACAACCATAATATTCAAAATAGTAAAGGGAAAATAGCCGTATCCATCCTCTATAATTGCTCTATATTTGCCCTCTCTCAGTTCCAGACCTCTATCTTACCCTTATGTTCTTTGTTCCCTTTCCCCCTCCAAGTCTTTGTAGGTGTCGAATTCATCCTGTCGTTTATGGTAATTAGAAGAGCTAGAGCAAAAGTTGGATGAGAAATTGGAAACCGAATTGGAGTTCCATCGAAGAGCCCTCTGAAATTCACACACACATCCAAAGAGACGAGCAAATTTGCATAAGATTACGAGTTCTTGAAATTACACACCGATAATAGGCAAGGGCATCCACGTTGCTGGAAGCCCTCCTTTAAAAGTTTCTAATTAAAACTTTTAAGATCTTAGCATCGCGTCTTGAAATTAAGAGCATGGTCTTTTGTTTGATCATGTCAGGCATGAGAGCGCAATGCTTTTTTTTAATTTAATTTTATTTTTATATTCTAGGCCTGTGAACGGAATATCGATTTGTAATGGGTAAACTGTCGATTGCTTGCAGTATCAGATTAATTTGTTTTAAAGGCAAGAGTGCTACATATGGATTTGGATTTGTTTATTGCTTCCGAGTCTTAGGGGTGGAGAAAAATTCAAGAACGAGTGTGAATGTGCCAGCTAAGTAAAACTGCTGGAGGGTAGAATATATTCATCGAACACATTTATAAAAAAAACAAATCTATAACCATTGCTTTTATGTGTTCTTAATTGTTGGTAAACATTTTAAAAATAAATCAATATGACACAGAAACTATGAGAATCATAGATGCTTAGATAAATATTAAAAAATTCATGCACTATGTAAATATGTAAGTTATTTTTTGGAATGGTAAATACAGCTTATAAGCATATGTATTTCATATACAGCATAAATTAGCATGTTTATTAAATTCATTTTAATGTATATGTGTATGCTGATAAAAAAGTTATTTTTAATTATTTGACATACTTAGAAAATATTTTCCACGACGAATTTATTAGCATGTAGAAAGGAAAAACTATTACAATATAAAACACAAATTTTCAACTGCAACAAATCATTCACCATTAATGATTCTATTTTTACATCCCAATGAAGTGCAATTTTGGACATTGTCAATACAATACAAAGTCATGCAATATATGTAACCTATCTGCGCTATGTCTCGATTTTAATTCAATACTTTATTAATACATTATGTAATATTTTTAACAAGAGCATTTCATGTAAGAATTTTTGTAAATTTGTATATACATTTATATTCTGTATTTTTAAAATTTTCTTTTAAAGCTATAAGGTTGGCAAATAATATATTCAAGAACGTTATAATTCATTATAATATTAATAAAATAAAATTTAATGAGAAATAAAATTCAAATAAATTATTTTTTGATTTTTGAATCTGCAACTATTAAAAAACTTAAGACCAAGCGATTAACGAAAATGTATCTGATATCTGTAATTAAGTTTAATTTTGGCTTTATGTATTATTAAAGGAAAACTTAAGCTATAATTTAATAAATGAATAAATATAATAATTGAAAAAGAGAGCCAATATTCATCGGGAAAAAAGGAAAAGCTTCAAATGCTGAAGCTTATCAAACGATGCTGATGTTTATCAAAGATGATTTTTTACCTAAAACGTATAAATATGATAAAAAATGTAGAGATAAAAAGTTCTTTTTATAAGAAATATTTCTCCTTATTTCCTAACGTCCTATTTTTTGTAGATGTTAATTTTTATTTATATCAGTATAAAATATATTTATAGACATATTTATTTTTTTAAAATAACGTTTACTTCTTTGATCAATAAGTAATAACAATAAATAAATGTTTAATGATATTCAATTCTGCATTAAATGAAATATGGACGCTAAAATGGAATTTAGTCTTGTTTATTTTTTTTTTTCTATAATAAGAAAATAGATATCAACACATTCTAGAGAAATAGTACATGAATAATCAACTAAACTACTGAGCATAAATTGTATTTGAGAGAAAATATGAGAATTTCACTTATAAAAACTTAAACTGATGGATGAACAAATTATTTTTATTCATATTTATTTTAAATATCTGAAAAGTGTTTTTAAACTATAGTTAAATATTTATTTTTGTTGAAACAAAGGTTTTTTTCTTTTTATCATGACTTACAACATTGTAAAAAACACGATGTTCAAATTCAATTGAAGAAAAAAAAACTCTTGTCAGAAAGAATTTTTTTATATTAAAATAAACATGTAATAACTACAAATACAGATTGAAAGGTAAAATAATTGTTTTTAAGCGGTATTTTAATATAAAAAAATTTAAATATCCCTAATAATTCTTCTAAAGCTTTCTAGTACAGTGTTAAAAATAAGGAGTTTACTAAAAGTAAATTCTATTAAAATATAAGTTAGTCAATTTTAAATGCATCTTTCGATATATTGCAAAAACGCAATTTAGTCTGTGTCGGTAATAATTGAATTTTCATTGAGCATCAAATAACTTTATTTTTCTATAAATATCTAAGTAAAATGTTTGGTACTTTATTTGTGGCATTCAGAAAGCGCAAATGGCGAAAAAAAACAAGATTTATTTCATTTTTAAAAAGTCAAATGTGTTCACAATATTTGACACTTAATATTTTTATATTTAAATAAATTATGAGAAATATTTTCCACCAAAATTTTACTGAGGTCAAAAACATTAAATAGCCTTCTCAGCATTATGAATAATAGCACCAAAGATTTGTTTTTTATCTTAAAATTGAACCTTAAAACTTGCGTTTAAAACCCATGCTCATTAAAGAGCTAAGTTGAATTTTCAAACGCAATTAAGATACCTACAATCAGTCTAGAAATATTTGATTTTTTTTTACAGTAAAACTTTCAGAAAATTCGAAGAAATAAATTAATAACACATTTTATGGAATATTTAAAAGTATATGGATAAAAGTAAACCTTACACAAAAATTAAATATTTTCTTACAGTACAATTTTTACATAACTTCGATATACAAATTTGAATATAAAGTAAGATTAAATATAAAATAAAATATTACCGTATTTTCTCAAATATAAGTTGCTTTATTTGTCCAGTGTTAGTGTTACTGAAAATTGGGTGTGGCTTAGAATCGAAGGCAAAATATTTGTTGGAGAGGAGAAATTGAATTCTTTCCCCTTTCAAGGGGGAAAATGTAATCTTCCATTCTGGCCATTTGCATCGATGATTTATCCTATTCAGCAGTTTAGCTCCAGTATTAAGTTTATCCTAAACATCGTTGTCTGCTCGTATTGAGAAAGTTTTTTTGTATATCTTTTTTTTTTTTAAATCAATGAAACAAAATATATTGGTAAAAGCAACAAGACGAGTTCCTTATGTGGAAAGTATGAAAAGGGAGACAATTTTATAAGCAGATAAATCAAAAAAGAGAGCATCAGTCACTGAAAACCTGGTCGAGCCGGTTTGTGCAATTGTAAATATTGCACATTTATTTGTTCTGGATTATTTTTTGTACGAGTATTTGACAACGTATGATATGTACTGTCTCTATTTAAGGGTCTTACGTGGGGCTTACATTTATATAGGTGCCCTGGGCCTACATATGAGTTGGAGCCAAGGGCCTCAAGAAGTATTAAGACTTCCCTGCTTGTGACCTGGTGTTAACTACACACCTTTTGAATGTAACCACATTATATTTTGCGAGAAATAAAATAGATTTTACACAGTCCACTGCGAACTTTTTCTACTTCAGAGTCCCGTAAATTTACTCTACTGCAGAATAATCACTTGTTACCACAAAAATGCCTGAGCATAAATGCCTCATTAAAAAGGCTATCAGGAGCACAATTTACGATGGATGAGAACACTATCTATAGTTATCCAGCTTAGATAAATAATCTAATAAAATAAACTAGATGTAACAATCCCATTTTTGCAAAAGTAATTCTAAGCAATGAAGTTAACACCAATAAAAAAATAATAACAAAACTTTATTGCATCTTCAAAAAACACAACCTTCCTCATCAAATGATCTTTCCATAAAGAATAAGTAGATTTTCACGGAATTAAATCATTTTCTTTCCTTGGCACATCAGAAGTCACTGACGGGTAAAAAATCTTGTAATTGAATTGTCTTGTCTCATCCGTAATATTTGGAATGTATTTAGGGGGAGTGTGTGTCTGCATTCGCCATCGTCACTAAAACAGATTATCCCCTAAGTTCGTGCCTTTCCACTGTAATACTCTTTCACTCCAGGCTCAAAGAGATCTTTTAAGTAATAAGTAAACAAATTATCCGATTCCTATTCTTAGGACGAGTGCCTCTTCCCCCATTTTAGTTCTTTTCCCCCAGAAAGACTTCAATCCTCGCACAAAATAACCGATTCCCATCCTCTAATCTCTGCAAACGTGCTATGGCCAAGTGGTCTGATTAAGTCGTCTACACTCATTATAATCCCGGATCGTCCTACCCTGGAAAAGTATGTTTTTTCCCCTCCTTTCGGTTCCTTGCGCCGTTGGGGGGCATTATTAAGTATATTTCCATTATTAAGTATGCGAGAGGCAGACATACACTACAGCGTACTTGTTATTATTCCGGGAGAAACAAAAACACAAGAAAGCTTTAGGCAAACAGGTTAAAAGGGATATTGGGCAAAGCGGAGGAGCATGACGTTGCCATGGTTACAGGACATTGTCCTCTCGCAGGATACTTTGGAGGGAGGGTGCCGAACGGAGGAGGAATGTAAGCGGTCGAGGCTGGATAAATATCGTCTGCCTTGCCCCCTCCCAGTTCGTCGGCAAAGAAAGAAACTGCCACCAAGTCTCCGAATACTTCGTCATTACATGAGTAGTAACTGCTAATATTGCTTGAGAAAAGACAGGGCTCTGAATAACGCATATATCGATGAAGGGAGAATGTTTGGATTACATGTATGCGCCTTATTTTATCAGGCCAGTTTAATGTTGTGATGATCGTTTGATGTTGAGTATTGTTTATGCAAAGCGGAAAGTTAATTCAATGAAAATGTTTATTTTTCTCTTGTTTAAGATTTTTCGGCTTGTTTGCTTAGAATAGTGCAGGAAAATAGTTTGAATCTAGTTTCCATGTAAATATTTTATAGTTGAATGTTTACTTTTGCACAAGAGTAGTGTTATTGAATGTTCACATCTTAAATAGCGCATTTGTTTTTCTACGAGTACTGAGTCAATTCTTTAAAAACAGTTACATCTCCGGATAATGGGAAGGGTTCTCACTTTCAAATCCTCTGGTTATTATAGTAGATTATATAGTAAACTAGCTGGTATACCAGTTTTTTGCATGGGTGAATTGAAAAATTAAGCAATGCAGATTGTTTGAAAGAAGAAAGATAAAGAAGTTTTTAATGAATTAATTTTAAATGAATTGCAAATTAAACAAAAAAAACCTTTTTGAATACCTCAGCTGAACAAAAAACCATATTTGCTAAATTTTTAGTCTGAAGGTCTAATAGCTGATAAAAAGGGTCTTCTATTTTATTCGTAATGCCCCGTAACTCGATGTGAGTCAATTTTTGAAACCACCTACTTAACCAATACTCTGCTCAGCAAACATGACACATTGTTACACATTCTGTGTAATGAACGCTTAAAACAGTGTAAATAATTTTTATCTGAATGTGTAATACGTTAATATTACTTTCTGTTGTATTTATTTTATGTTAAAATTGTAATATTCAGGAGCAACACCGTTCCCTACATTATAATATATATTCAATGGAAACATAGGGAAATGTTGGTGTTAGTGCCAAGTTGACATCGTTTTTGGTAACCACGTTGTAAACATAGCGATTGATTGAACGGTGCAGAAGTTGCTTTGATGTAGCGCCACTTGGTGGGGAGCTGCAACAAAACGGATAGAACAAAAACATCCATTTTTATGTATATAAATTTAAAACTTGTTGAATTAATTCAGGTATAAGGATCAAAATGTAGTGGCTTGGAAATTAAAACAAGTACAGCGATTCATATTCACATTTTCGAGATTCGAAGGCAATTCCAATTGTATATTGTATGTTGTTGAAAGAATAAATCAATAAATTATTAAATGAGGGAGTCAGAATAAAAGTATGTCTTTTATGTAAAATCAATAATCTAAATGTTTTGATAACATGTTAGATGACTGACTAGTACGGAATTGTAAATTTGGTAAAATGTATAAATGAATAATTGTTTGTTATTCAGTGTCAAATGAAGTTGAATATATTTATAAAAGTGTTTTAATATAACTATTACCAGAAAAATTGTTTAAATGAAATCTTTTGGTAAAAAATGAAGGAAATTACATACTTTAAAAACATTTTCCTTTTATGAAAAATGCTTCTATAGTAATAATATCGTGTTTATACATAGCTAGGATTTCTATAGAGGGGTTGTACTATGTTTTTGAGTAATTTCAGAGTTACTATCAATTTTAATAATGATGGATGTTTTTAGTTAAAATTTCGCTACTCTGATATATTAAAATAGAAATACAAAACCACTTTTAAACTATATACATATTTTTAAAATCCTGGTTCAAACCTAAATATATTCGTAGACAAATTGATTAGCATATACTTAGGCAAAATTACATTTTTATGGAAGCATTTTTCATGAAAGGAGAATGTTTCGGAAATATGCTCATTTTTCTTAATTTTTTTTGCTAAAAAATTCCATTAAAATAAGGTTTTGTGTAGTAATATACCTAAAACTATGTCATATGTATGAACTAATCTAACTGACAGTATATATATATTCATGTGCATACATATATACATATACATATATATATAATAAATTTATAAACAATAAAAAATATACAATATATATATAGTATATATAACATTATCCATTTATAGGCTTTTTCCAAATCACAGTGCTAAGCACGTAGCAGTCACCGTAAGCTTAAACTATCGTACTTCGTAATGTAATAAATAATAAAAAGTTGAAAGATAATGTTATTAGAAAACTATCTTTTTATTAATTACAAATTAAATAAAAGCTTTTTACAAAAATATTACTACCAGGTTATAAAATTGTTGTTATATTTAAACTGATACCCTACATAAAAATTAAACAAGAAGTTCTTGGAAAAAAAGCATTGAATATATATATATATATATATATATATATATATATATGGCACTTTTTATATTACAAAGAAAACAAAATAGCAATAGCATTCTGGAAAATGAATTACCATTCTTAATAGAATTAGTTCTAAAATTACTTTATAAACTAATATTTATTTTAAACTATAAAGTTACACTTTCTGTTACTTTCATTCAGCAATACTTCTGTTATTTCTATTTTAACAAAAAAAAAATAGTTTAAATGCTAATATTATACAATTTACTGTTGAAATTATAGATACTTCGTTATTTCAAAAATCTTATGATTGAAAGCAGTGTGTAACTATTTACCCAATCAGAATCCGTACACTATGAAAAAAATCCCTGAATATATATATTTCAAATTATTTTCAATTTATTCTAAATATTACCAAAAAATCAAAATGCTTCAAAAAAACGATTTTTCTTTTTTATCATTGAAACATTTAATCAAATAAATCGTTTCTTTTTTATCACAATCTCATCTCTCGAGATTCATTTTGAAATACAAACAACCACACGATCTGATCTAAATCCTCTCTCTGACTTGGCTTTCAGAAATCCCTTTGTTTACCTTTTTAGGGGGATCCATAGAGATAAAAAGAAAAGGCAAGATTTCGCTATACCAGAGAGACTAAAAAAAATGGGCAGGGAAAAAAAAGAAATGGATTTGATGGGGGAGGATGAGGGGATCAGGAGGGGTTCGTAAAGAAGAATGGGGGTGGATTACTAGACCACAGATCTTGTACCTGTTTAGATAAAGAATTAAGGAAAGTGATGGTTTGTGCTGGATTAGCGATCTGTAGGGATTTTTTGTATCTGTTGTTTGTTTGCAGGTGAGATCTGGATTGACAAAAATCAACCCCGAAAATCCCTATTTCTAAATCGTTTGGGTTGGAAAAATAATGAATGTAAAAAAAGTTTAAATTTGCTTCCCTTTTTTATAAAGAGCGTTGTTTCTTTGTTAAAAGTTGTTTTCTTTTTTATAAGTTGTGAAGAAAAACGTTTCTACTTCTGATTTTTTTTTAAAATTACTTTTAAGTGAGAGTTTTTATAGTTGCTTTAAATTATAAGCGTAAGACTTTTAAAACAATAAATAACTTCTATTTTTAGCTAAAGTGAATAATCATTTTGGGTGTTTATTTATTTAATCACGTAATGGTGTCTTTGGGATTTGTGTATTTAGTCTTTTAAAAGATAAAATCTGTTTTTACTCTAATAGTGTTATATTTTTCTTTCGTCTTCTGTTTCATTTATTTTTATATTGTTATTTTTTCAATCATTTTGCATTTGATTTTTTTCTTTCAGGTTTTCTAACGTTTGTAAGGGCCCTCAAATATTTTTCTGAATAAAAATTGTTTTCTGTTGTGTATTTTTCTGCATGTTTCTATATAAGAATATAATTATTATTATATTGAAACTAAAACTAGGATAATAGAATTATTTATCATCTCATACTTATCAACTTCTAGCACAAATGCCTTTTGTCAAGGTGTGGTAGTTTGAAAGGGAGTGCCAGCTCAGGTGTCTCACTCGACTGAGGCTCAAATTCTGAAGTCCGTTGCCAATAGTCCTCGTGTTGCTTCCAAGTCTGACGTAATAAGTGATCAATCAATCTACTATACAGTCTTAATCCCTTAACTGCCAATAAAAAGCTAAAAAATACACCCCCAGTGCCACCATTTTCCGCACAGGTGCGCTTTGTTCGCTATTTATTGGGGGGGGGGGAGAAAAAGCGTGTTTTCAACCTAAAAATTATTTACTTTCACTTTGAAAAAAAAAAAGAAAAGATAAATTAAGAAAACGAAAAAACCAAGTTTAATGTCTAAAATTACAATATAATAAAAAAAAATTATTACTTATATTTGTTGTGCGAATATCCATAAACATGGTGAACACATAAACCAGCATCCCATTTAGTTCATTGATAGCGTACATAGATACCCAGTTGTCA
Organism: Trichonephila clavata; assembly: GCA_019973975.1. Classification (NCBI taxonomy): domain Eukaryota; kingdom Metazoa; phylum Arthropoda; class Arachnida; order Araneae; family Nephilidae; genus Trichonephila; species Trichonephila clavata. The sequence continues at coordinate 242,278 of BMAO01038125.1, forward strand.
GACTTATTCGTAAAAAAAAATTTTAACGCTCCTATTACCCTCGGAGAGTGAAAATAAGAGCAAATAAATAATAGAAAAGAGCACACTCAAACGAAAAACAAGAAACACTGATTAGCTACAGATTTAATCGTTCCTGAAATATGTCCCCTTTCAAATTGTTCCCCCATCTTTTTTTCGAAATAAGTAAATTCTTTAGAAGTACCGCCAATGCCATTTTATTGAATGCCAAAGTCGTGGGACTAGTTTTAAACAGTCTGTGGTAACGTTCGATTACTCCTTACATCCGAACCGTCCTTTCTACCTTTAAACCCGGCTAGATGCGTAGGAGGAACTAAATAATCCACAGACATTATTTCCAATCTAATTTGATTTAATAATTCTTATTAACAGTTATTAAACCAACACAACACAATTCTAATTAAGGTATATTAATTATGGTAGAGTGCAGATGTGAGATTTGATAACTCGGGGATATTACTACAGACCCTCAACTGAATCTAAGATAGCTTAAATACGCTAAATTATAACTACGTCGCACACGAATAACTAGCTTCTACTTAATCAAGTGTACAGTACCTGAACCTTTAATGTATCTGATTCTACACCGGAAACTTTCAGGCACTCTTTTCAACTTGATCAAATGACGATGGCTCTATGCTCTGTCATCTTTAACTAATTCTCAAACTTATGATACTCATATTTGCACACCGCCAACGTATCAACTCCAGTGTGTCAACATCAACGTGACAGCAACTCGCTTTCTTCTTCTTCACTTCTTCTCTTACTTTCTTACTTTCTTTCTTACTGCCAACTGAATTTATATAATATACCTCATTTACATAAATCACGTTCGCTTTCTCGATGAAAATTGGTTGAATTAAATATTTTGCTTAAAGAGATGAGGATATATTAGTGGAACCGCTTATAAATCCGTCACAAGTCTAGCACAATGCAAAAGGTCCTCCTTCGAAAGGACAAATATACACGTCCGGTGCACTAAAGGCGCCATCAAAGCAGGACGTGTAAACACGGCCGGGGCACTTAAGGAAACCGGGACGTTCTCTATGACGCAAAACAAGCAAAATTTCGATTTTCGGAGGAACATTATTTTTAACAACAAAAAAGACTCCATGAACAAAAAAAATGTGTCACACAATCTACAAACTTTTCTTAATATACTATATCATAAAACATTTAACTGTGTACAGAATTTTTAGAAACATAAGGAGGTGCTTTCGTATACATGGTGTTGATTAGCATATAAAACAACAAATCCTGCTGTTTTAATTGCAAAATTGTACCTTTATTTTAATGTTCCAGTTTTTTTATATTTTATTGCTTAAAAAATTTTTTTTTAAAAATTTGAATCTAAATTTTTTAAAATTTTGATAAAAATGGTCATTTTTTTGTAGAAAATTGGCAGTAAAAATAAAAATACTAACGTTTCAAGAATTAAATTAGTAGCATTAAATACATTATTACTATACAAATGCTCATACCAAATTTCACCAAAATATAATAGATAGATTTTTCTACGGATGTACTTAAAAACTAGAAAAACACATTTTGAGTAAAATGAAAAAAACTAAATAAAATGATACAGCTTACTAAAATTTGATATTTAAAATATTCCAGATTTGTATTCATCTTGCTTGAACACTTCTAAAGCATCCTTCTTCCTTTTATTTTGTCTTTCAATAGTCTTGGCCTCTTTGCTGGCTTTTTAAACTGTCATCTCGGCTTCTCAAATTCTAACTTTGTCAATTTTTCGAAGACCTTCAGAAGTGTTTATCCCAAGATTTATTTTTAGTGCTCTTAATAATTTTGTTCCTGTATGTGCATCTTCATTAAAGCATATCACTGCGTTCATTACACCAATTTGCAAATATTTTTTTGCTCACAATTATGTTTTTTGGAACTTGATTCTACACACAGTTATTGAACCTTTCATTTGGGTTCTGGGTACGATCATGCAAACATTTTAGTAAAAGTTTTTTGCAGTTAAGTCTCTAAATACATGTTTAAAAAATTGTATATGTGTTTGTAATTATGTTTTTAATCTTGACAAGAACTGGTTCCATGAGGGAATGTTTGTAGATATACTTTTCTCCGATACAAATTTGTTGTAACCGCCATTGCTGTTAATTACATTTTAAAACTGCAATTACTCGGGTGTTAAGCTTTAAACCTATATATGTTATACATTTTTGGAATCAGCGTTAAATTAATTTTTTTAAGATAAAAATCAAAAAATCGATTTCTGTAGGTGAGAAACGTATTGGTTCTCTTAAGGGGTTAATAATGGGTTATTTATACGGGGTGATTCACTACCAGACTGAAAAACTTGCAGGGAGGGTAGGGGGTACAGAAACTGTTCGGATATACAGAGGAATGAAGGTTTCCAAAAATGCTGTAGCTCCCAGCTATAGTGCAAAAGAGTAGAGAAAACAACAGAAACAGCAACACTTTAATGGGACCGAAAATATCTTACTGAAAGGTTGTACAACAACAGGAGTCCAAAATTACAACCAGAAATCGTCTTGAAAGTTTATCATTGACGCTGTATTGAATTCCTTATGATCTTGAAGATTCCTGGTGGAAGTCGTATGTAGATGGCACTGAACGGAAGTTTGAGTGAACACCGTTCTAATTGAAAGTTGCCATTTGCGATCCGTTTCCCGAGGTAATATGATACATTTGTATTAAATCGAAGGACTAGTCGATATGTTGATAGTGTATAGAGATGCGGATAGTAACGAGCACGCCATTCGGTGGTTGTACCAGGAATATTATTCGAATAGACGTGTTCCACATCATTTGAACTCCGCAAGTGTGAACAGAAGGATACGTTGTGGCGGATCTATACGCGGTTCTACTATTATCTTCTTTTCTCTTTAAACAAAATATTTATTCAACCAACTTTCATCGATGATTTATGTAAATGAGGTATATTATATAAATTCGGTTTTCGCGAGTTGACAAAAAAGAGAAGTAAGAGGTTAAGTCAAGTTAAGTGAAGGAAGGTAAGGAAATGCTGCAAGTGTTTGTTGACACATTGTTGTTGACACGCTGAAGTTGATATGTTAGAAGTGTGCAACTAGGAGTGAACTTGAAGTTTGAGAATTAGTTAAAGAATGCAGAGCGTGGAGCCATCGTCAATTGATCAAGGCGAAAAGAACGCCTACAAATTCCAGTGAATGATCCAAATTATTAAAGGTTCAGGCACTGTGTTCTTATTTAAGTAGAAGCTAGTTATTACAGTGTGACGTAGTTGTAATTGAGCGCATTTAAGCTGTCTTAGATTCAGTTGAGGGTCTGTAATAGTATTCCCGTATTAGAATATCTCACCTCTGCACTCTACCATAGTTCATATACCTTAATTAGAATTGTATTGTGTCTGGTTGATATTTGCTATTAAGAATTAATAAATTAATTAGATTGGAAATATAATGTCTGTGGATTATTCTATTCCTCCTACACATCTAGCCGGGTTTACAGGTAGACAAGAGGGTTCGGATGTAAGGGGTAACCAGAGGTTACCACAACGTGATACTGGCTCTTCAATGGGTTAACTGGTTCTTTTTGATGTACGAAACGCCCGTTTCTTTAGTTGAATACTATATCACTCGAATATCTGTAACTGCCGGGAGGATACGAGACCTGCAGGAATCTTCCAGAACGTAAGGATTTCCATGCAGGGCAGCTGTCAGGCATGCAAGACGATTTCTGGTCGTAATTTCGAGTACTTTTTGCAGTGCAATATTTCAATAAACTGTTTTCTGAACAGCTAATGTGTTGTGGTTTCTGTTCTTTTCCTTTGTTTCTTTCGCAACTTTGGCATTTACGACCCTGCATTCTAAAATAAATCCGAATCATCTCTGTCCCTGGTACACCCCCTGAAAATTTGTCCACCTTTTAGAGAATCACTATGTATATATCTTTTTCACATGAAAACAATTTTCATCCATTTATGTGCAAACCAAAACTGTTATTCTCGCCTTATTTTTGTAATATGACGTACTTAAAATATATTTTCCTTTCTGTGTTAAAAATTTTATTAAATTAAACAATAAACAAAAACGCTAGAGAAGAAAACATTAAGTTATTTTAACTAATGTGAAAAACCATTTAAAAAAAATCCACAGGAGCTAAAATTATTTAAGTGCTTCTGACTATTTAGTTAAAATATTGTCGACATAAACATCTCCCTTATTTTAATAACTCTTATTTTTCGCGGCTGTAAATTGTTCTTTAAAAAAAAAAATATGCGGTACACTAGCGCTGATAATAATTTCAAAAATAGTCTTATTTTCATATCTTACCCTATGTTCAAATAAAAAATAATAAAAATATTGAAAAATTAATTCTAAATTCTTATTTCTGGGTAACATAAGAAAGCAGTTTTAAAGATGACCGCACAAACAAAAATAGTGTAAGAAAAAAATTGTATTTTTTTTTAAAAAATGAACTTCATATCTGGGAGGTAGAAAATAATAACTATTATCTTTCTTGAAAGGCGCTTTTACCGATCCAGAAAAAAAAACAATGTTGAGAGCCACATAAAAAAATTATTATCTTAAAGTACTGGGGCGTTGTCAAGTACCAATAAAAATAATGAACAGGTCGAGATGAATAATGACTGAAAGATTATAAAAATATAAAAGTGATAAAGTGCACTCCACGTAAAAAAATATTTCGAACTGATCTTTTTTATTATACGAAATGACAATAAAACTTCAATTCTAAACATCGCTCTTCAAGGTAAAAATTTTAAGCATGTATAAAAACATAATATCCTAAAGGTAATATTTTCTTAATTAGCAGATAATATTTATTTCTTTTCATGCACATCCGGAGTAAAATTTAGTAAATGTTGTTTAATTAATATTTCATTAAAACCGCACAATGTATCATTTGAATATACATCATATTAATATGAGTTATATTCAAATGATTGTCCTGATATTTCAGCATTAAGGTATCCGACTGGTTGCGAAAACTTTTTTTATAAAAAGGAGATATGGGTATTTTTTTATTTTTAAATTTGTTTAGTGCATTTTAAGAAAAATGTGCTAAAATTAAGAAGAGAAAAACAAATTATTATTACTAAAATGGGAAAAAATAGGTAGCAATTGACAAAAAATAGAATAAACGCGGGCCATTCTGCACCAAAGGCTTATGAATAAATTTTCAATTTTTTCAATCTAATGTGGTGCTATATTATTCAATTTTGAAATGACCTTCAGGATAAGAGATATTTTGTTTTTTACAAAAATTAGAGTACTTTATATATATATATATCTCGGTTACTATATGAAAATGCTTAAAAAGACACAGTGATTATATTCACATAAGAGACCGTAAATTTTGTAATAAAACAGTGTTTGATAAATCTGAAAGTTAAAACAATTCTACTATTATACAAAACGTAAAGAAAAAATTTCAGTTAATTATGTTCAAAACTTTTATAGCAATCGCTGACCCCGTTTGATTATTTTCAAAAAAACATATTTCGAGTAAAACGAGTTTTAAAGTATATCTTGGTTAAGGTAATGGCATCTGCTTTGACTTAAACACTTGTAGTTTTTGTTCTAGTAAACGGAAAATGATAAACTTGGTATTTTTATAAAGCTAATAAGATAACCCATAAAATAAAAAAATTTAAAAATTTAAAAAAAAAGGTTTGTCAGTTTTTGGCAAAATTCGCAATTTGAGGGTAGTCGGATGCCTTTTATCTACTTACAGCAGATATAAGTTCCACTCATTGTAAAATTACATGAAATAACCATTTTTAAGAATATTCTGTCGATACTTGGCAAGAGCATTCTTATAATGCCACTGTTCCAGGATACAGACAGCATAGGTTGTATGATAAGTATTTTAGTGAAAATGGGTAATATAGTTTTAAAATTGAAGTTGTGTTTTAAGTTGTGTTTTCGAGTAAAACTAGTTTTAAAGTATGATATCTTGGTTAAGGTAATGGCATGTGCTTTGACTAAAACGCTTGTAGTTTTTGTTCTAGTAAACGTAAATTGATAAACTTGGTATTTTTATAAAACTAATAAGATGGCCCATAAAATAAAATAATAAAAAAAAATTGTCAATTTTTGGCAAAATTCACAGTTTTAGGGTAGTAGTGCTGTACTTATAAGCTTACCTTTTAAGTGCTGTACTTATAAACCTGCAAGTTTTCTTCTTTTTTAAAATTAATTCAAATTGCACGAAATTTTATTTAGCCCAACGATCTTTCCATTCATTTGGGACTTAACAATTCACCAAAGTCGAAACTAATGAAAACAATTGTTTTCATATTTCACTATTTATACATTAACTATAATTATTTATACGCCTTTCCTTGTTAACCCTTAACTGTCACCGGTGTATATATCCATCTGTCTCAACCCGTACGTTTAGTACCCTGGATGGATATATCCGTTCGTTCAAAGTACGATTCTTTGCATTGAACTGCTCCGTTTAAAATCAGTCCTATAACTTTGGAATACAATAAAATCACATTCACAGTATTTACAAAGAATTTACTTATTTCAGAGGAACATTTGTTTATACAGTAGAACGTCGTTCATCCGAACGTTTATTATCCGGAGCGTCAAATATCCTAACCAAAGTCCGGATACGTTTTCGAACAGTGCAATGCTTAAGGGTTGCTTCACGTGAGGCCAATAGTGACGGGAAAATTCAAGGTGAGGGATATTTGGGGAATTTCAGTTGTGTGATTTGGTATTAGGTCTGTTTGTTTCCAAGTAAGGAAGGATTTTGTTGAAATGTGAACTGCTATGGCTTTGAATTCAAAACGGAAGCGCAACGTTTTGAACATAGAGGTAAAATATTGAACGAAGTCTCGCGAAGGGAGAAAGTGGAGCGTCTCTAGAACAGTTTTATAATGTTGGGAAGTCAACAATTTCTGACATAAAAAAAGCCGATAAACCATTTTAAATTTTGCGTCAAAACTTGACACAGAAGATGGTGTGAAGAAAAGGAAAACCTTGAGGGAAGCAAACGATGTTGTTCTTGATCGTGCGTACAAGAAGGTGTACAATGGTACAGCAAAAATAAATGATTATTTTCCACAATAAAGGTAAAATTGCGAAATTTTGTACCTATTTTCCTTTTTCTTCAAGCATGTTTCCCACATATGATTATTTTCAATACTCATAGTGTCCAATTTCATATACTTCATGGATCGCATTCAGTTATCCGAACAATCGCGTATCCGAAAGGTGCCCTTTCCCAATTGATTCAGGTAAATGACGTTCTACTGTATGTGCCTTCCCCCCATAAATGCGCTGCAAACGCGTGCCTATGCGAAAAGCTGTGTAACTGGGAAGCGAATGACACAACTTTTATCGTCCGTTAAGGGCCTAATTCTCTAACACTATACCTTAATTTTGTTTTTTAATCAAAGCCATTGTAGAGCTACTCTGTCGACACATGCACTTTAAGACATGCGCTAACTATGCCCTAAGGACTCGGAATCGATTGGGGAACTCGAACTAAGCCTCAATAAGTTCATGCATTGAATAATTTTAATCGCCAAAACTTATTTTCGGGCATATTCTCCTAAAAACTAGAAATTTCAAAGTATACAACAACTTCTATACACCAACTATGCCTGTTTTCTGTGTCTAAGCCTAGAACTACCCCCATACACCATCATTTAGTCAAAAGATGGCAATTGGTCGATTGGATTTGTGCCTTGGGAGATTGTAAGTCACGAACATTTATTTGTTCTGGGTTATACTTCGTACCAGTATTTGGCAATGTATGCTATATACTGTCTACGTAAAATAGTTGTAGGTTTAGGTCTACTTTTGCATATGGGCTCAGGGCTCAAGAAAGACGTCAATATCTATTGAGCTACTGGCTGTGTATTTGTGTTTTGGAACTTCAATCAGATGAGACGAACGTGGCATTAGCTGATCTATTTAAAATTCAACATAATTTGAATATTTTGCGAACCAGTTTGATTCAATATGTTGCGGTCTTTATATCTCTTCACTTAACTCCAATATGCACGTTTTCTCTGTGCTACTTACCTCTCATTGTGTTTGGATGATACAGGAAATAAAGTTTCAAAAGTCGAATGTGATTATGGTTTCTAGCTTTCATCAGTTAGATTTCATACTGCAGTCAGACTTACATAATGGGCGTCTGGTGGTAATTCCTACACCTTGGAGACATTCTGAGATGAAAAAGCATATACTGATGTCGCTTTATTATCTGCTTCAACTTGGTTGGACGGGTTATTTGTAATTAATATTCTACTCGATGTTTTTTAGGAAAAGTTAAGTCCCAAGTGCTTAACACTGCATTTATAAAACCATAATATATATTATAAGTCTCTGGTGTTATAGGATATAGTCTTCAATCTTGAAGCTTGCTGTGAAATACATACCAATATATACCCGTAGCAAATGCATGATACATTGTTATTCATTCATATTTCTATCCCAAGAAAGTGTTTTAGAATTTGTCTCCAGTTTCTATATTGAAAGGGAAGAAAGCCCAAATTTTTACAAACTAATCGAAGTAGTCATATTAATTAAAATATTTTTTTACGAAAGATTGCTCTCAAACACTGTTTTTAATTTTTCTCTGTTAATCTCTAGGGTACAACTGGGCTGCTACAACCAAGTTGTCACGGATGGCGCTGCTATCCATCGATTCGAAAAACCAAGTCATAATACTGTAAAAGACACTCCAAGTGGTGAGACTGTCTGGTCAATCTCTGGAGGCTCAAAGACAATCAGAGGAGTGTGGAAGATTGGAGATAGTAGTAGTACCGTACTCATTACTTGGCTATAGTTTGATGTAGTATGGACTTTCGTCAATAGCCATTGTTTTGTGTCAAAATGAAGAGTTAATAAAAGCAATCACTAAATTTTGTGTAAAACTAAAAATTATATTAGCTGAAGCTTATAAGTACGAAATAAAAAATTTTAAAAACCGAAGTTTTTTTAAAAGTTTTAAAAAATGCTAGGTAAGTTATAAAATAGAAGACAAGAGAAAAAAAGATAATACAAAAGTTTTATGCATTTGTTGTATATAAATTTGTAACCAATGAAAATTCTTAAGTAGCTTTATTTCTTTATCATGCTATTAGAGATGAATCAGTCGTAATAATTTCTAGTTCTTAATCTGAAAAAATGTGTCTTTAATTTTTAACATTTTTCTCCTCCTTGTGTATTCATTGAGACATGGAGGTTCAACAAATTCCAGAGCATTTATCGGATTTTTTTTATTAAACACAATTGTAAAGATATAAACAAGGTAAATGTTATAATATCAAATTGAGATCATATAAATGTGTTATATGTGAATATACACGCATGCTATACCCCATGCAATAATACTTATAGTAAATCAATTAATACACCTGATGATGATAAGAATGAATTGACACACACAAAGAACATATTGGTCAGTTACATTATTCATATGCAAAATATATTTAGCTTATATAAAATATCTTAATCTTAAATATATTCCTTACATAGTTTAATGACACTTAACTTATGTCATATTTTATGTAAACAAATCTTTTTACTAAATAAATATGTATAATTTTTTTAAAGTTTGAAAATATTTACAATCTGCTTATGTACAGCTTCAATAGTTTTTAAATTAATTATTACTTATAATGGACTCTGGCCTTTTTGGATGGTTCTCCAACTATATCATTTAACAAGCTATCATAATGTGTTTGACCATGTAAAACAACCACAGCTTGGATATAGATGATCTCCAAGCCTAATTGACGTTTGATTATGAATATTATTGATCAAACTTTTCTAATTTTGGTATTAGTATCTTACAAAAATTGAAAACCATTTTCTTTCGTGGTGGTTAAGATCGAAAAAAAACCCTGCAATTTATTGTTTCATACTTTAAAAGATACCATCACTTTCCTCGCAATGTTTCCTTCTCTGTAAAAGAAAAATTGACTTTCCAAGCATTCCCGGAACCAAACACGGAATTATCACGAAAGAGAAAAAGCAGGAAATTGCGTTACGTTCTCTTTCAAAAACATCTTCCACCGCTCGACTTTCTTATAAACGACCACCTCGACCGTAATTGACCATTTTCCTCACTGAGAGCACCTATAGAGTGGCCACACCGGTGGAAAAGGATTATTTCCAGTATTCTTCACTTCCAGTCCGACCGTTAAGTCCAAAGTAGTCCTTGATTGCCGAAATCTTGCGGGTGATTCTGCGTGGGTTAATGCTCCTGCGGTTTCTGTTTCGTAATGTCGGCCCATTGACCGTCGGACGGCACTGAAAAATGACCCAGGAAGTGGCTCTCCTGATGGGTGTCAGGGGGAGATCAAGTCTCTGGAAATTGGATCCTGAGTCTCGTAATTTCTCAGGAAAAGACGGGAATGCTCGAATATTCTCGTATCTGGATCCTTCAGAGTAAACGGATCCATATGGTGTTGTTTGGTAGAATGGTGATATTTACTTAACTTTTTATCACGTGAACTTTAAAGTGATGAATTATATTTGAATTAGTTTTAGAATTTTAAATGAATCCAAGGATTAATAAACATTTAAATAATATCGATTAAGCTGCATTTTGAAACCCAGAAAATCACTCAAAATTACATATGTCGTTCAGTATATTGGTTAACCTTTAATCAGGTTCACTCGAGTTAATTCGAGCGAGAAAAAAGGCCACTCTACATACTCGAGATAATTCGAGCATTGTCTAATTTATGCTGCCATAATTTTCACATTCGAATATAAACGAGCTCAAATTTCACACGCGAGACAGCAATCCATTGTCGTTTTTTCTTAAATTTAGATAAAGACCATTGTTTCTTATATTTTACGAATTTTTATTGGACATCAACATTTGAAAAACATATTTTTTGTCTAAAAAATGGATAAAAACTTAGATTTCAGAAGCAAATTATTGTAGAAAGACTTACACAAATTTATCACAGTGATACAAATATAAAGAAACTTCTGTAGACGAAATTCTTTGGAAATTTACGACTCATGGAAGTTTATTTTCCAGTTATGTTCGAACAACACTAAGAAAAGGAGCTTTCACAAGATACTGATCTGTGTGATTTTTCTATGATCATTATTTCTGTTGAAAAAACATAAACAAATATTTTTAATAATCAAATATGTTTTTTTTTCTTTCGAAACAGCAATTTGAAAAGGAAAATAATAAAAGTCGATGTATAACTTGCAAGATTGCAGTATTCGGCTTTTATCTAAAAATATCGCGCGCGTTGGTCAAAATCCAAAACTAAAAAATAAATTTTATTTGGTTTTTTTTTTATAAAAACCAAGTTCTAAAATGCATATTCTTCAATAAAAAACATGATTTTTTGCCATTTTTTTCCAAAAAAATGTGTGCGTCAAGGAGTCAATAAGAAATGAAATAATTAGATTTTATGAAAATAATTAGATAAATAATTAACCTATTTTAATACTTTATTTTTGTGCAAGTACTTATTCACTTAGAAACTCATTCTTCCATTTAAAATCTATCACTTTTTACACATAAATTAAATATTTGCTAAGAAGTGAGTGAGTGAATGAATGAATATTAACGTCGCACTGTCCAGCTACACGAAGGGGCTAGACGAGGGAAGCTCTGGGGGCCATTGCCAAGGGTAGCACATTTTTCTAGGGACCAGAGAAATTTTCTCGCGTACCACCACTTTAGTAACCTCTGCTCTGTAACACAGGTTCATATGAGACTGATTCGTATAACATACCAAAGAGATTAGTATAACACGATAAAATGAATACACAGTAGAACTTCGTTTATCCGAATCATTTGAGATCGAATACCGTTCGGATAACCGAAAACCGAATACTATTCATGCAGTATATGAAACCGGGCACTAAACGAATATTGAAAATCATCCTATGCAGGAAACGTACTTCAAGAAAAAGCAAAATAGATGCAAAATGTCGCAGTTTTACCTTCATTGGGGAAAATAATCACTTATTCTTCGCTGTACACATTCGTTTTTTCGCTGCAAGGTCTCTGATTCTCTTGAACAACAGTAGTTGAGTAGGACAGCACTCTGATTGTTGTTCGTACCACTTCATAGCTATCTCTAACGCAGAAAAACGCGTCAGTATTTGATGGACCCTTGTTACTTTCGTTATTGTTGCTGACCGTCACTTTTGGCATAACGTGAAACTACTGTTGAGCACATTGCACTGTTCTAGTGAGTGAGGGAATATTAACGTCAAACTTTTCAGCTACACGAGGACTTTTAGCGACGGACCGAGTAATTTTGAACCATGGTCATGTGACGCGGATGAAACCTGAGCTGGCACTCCCTCTCCTAACTACCACACCAAAGGGAGGAGGTTTGAGCTCTCGACAGATTTAACGTGTATCGCTACCCTATACAGTGGTACTGTGTAGGGTAGTGATGGTGGTACTGGGCTCGAACTCATGGCATGCCATCCACGATCCGATACTTTGCCCCCTAGGCTACCGTGGCGACAAAAAAAAAACAATGAAAATATTTAAAGAAAAACAATTAAAATGCAACATTTTTATTTTATTTACAAATAAAATCTTCATTTAATGTTAATTTTTATGTACCTTGATAAATCTCAAAGGTATTCGATCATAAAAATTTAATAAAACATATGAGTTAAAATAAACAACGAATAACCATACAACATAAGCAAAACAAAAAAAACCCATCGCTATCCGATATTTTACTTTTCAATCTACTTCATTCAAGCCGTAGTGCATTGTAGCAATATCTATTTTCACTTTTCAAAATTCTTGGCACATTTTTATGTTTCTAAAAATAAAAGAACAAAAGACTGAAGGGGAAAAATGAATCTTGTGAAAAGCATTTCTTTCGCTTGATGCCCCCTGAGTGGCAGTTTGAGCGACTAGGTAAGGGTCTGGAGGTGTCTTCTCAGCAAATAAAGCACGAAAGATGTATTGAAAGAAACGCGTACAGAAGGGATCGTATTTAAACCATTTCCATCAAAAATTCCACCGCGAGAGATTCTATTTTCTTTTCGTTTTGTGATACATAATTTTCTTTGTCACCCATTTAAGTGTACAAAAATCGTCATTGTTTGTAGAGATGTTTTGTTTTAAGAAACTCTTATGTTTATTTCAACCCCTTAAGCGGTCAATTTTTCAAAATGTTCCAAAAAAAGGCACATTTTTCTTTATCTCGTATAACTAAGCATGATACTTAAAATAATGCAAAAATGGAAGAATTTGATTTTAATTTTCAATTTTAAAGTTTTCACTCTATTTTTTATTTTATAATTGCGGAACACACAATCCCTAATGTTTTTTTTATTTTTATAATTAAATTTTTTACGCTAGGAAAAATATTTCATGTATCTTAACAAAAGTTCTCTCATACTTACAAAAGAATTTCATGTTCGAACCTCTTTTTTAAACGGTTCAGGATTTTGTGTGTATATATGCACACACAATATGAAGCATCGTGTAATTCTAAGTCATAAATTGTATTGGGAACTGAGGTAATATCACCTTTTTGTAGATTATCTTTCCATTTTCATTTCTTTTCAAGCAACAAATATCACATTAATTTGCCAATCCTGTTCCCAAGAATCTAAATCCCTGCTTTTATCTCACTGAAAATCCCGGATGAGAAATATTTCAGTACCATGGACAAACTGCATATCCTAAAAACATGTGAATCATGTGATATAGTAGAATGTTACAGAAAGTTAAAAAAAATTCATAAGCTAAAATACTTTGGATTGAAAAGAGATCGTCTTTTGTCAGCGCAAAGTTTTATGTTTTTACAACTGCAACTTTTATGTTTTGAGAATGTCTTGCGTCCCCCCCCCCTCTTCTACATGAAACGTGCTCAGTATATGTGCCCTATCAAAATAACAGTCAATTAATTTATAAAAAAATAATTTTTCAAAATTAATTTTCTCTGAATTTATGACAGTAGTCCTGAATACAAAACCAGCTCTAAAAAGAACTTGCATACTTATCCTTAGTCAGAAATGCTTTAGAGACCGCAGCATAACCAAATTTTAAATTATAGATCTTTAAATCTCACTTTCTTTGGTATCAAAATCTTTAATATATCTCTCTCTCTCAGTTATGTTAATATATAATATGTATACAGAGAAAAATGGACTATTAAATTTAAATTGCAAATTGTTTTAAGGGTTATATAATTTCAACAAATAAAATATATATAATATATAAAATATACACTAAAAATTATATATTATTTTTAAACTTAAAGTTTTAAATAAGTCATAAAGTTTTAATATCTATTTCAAATTTAGAGCTAAAATATATATTGGCAATGCATCAAAAAACAATAAAAAATGTATTTCAAAAGAGAAATTTTCTGCATCTGGTATTTCTCGTTGATTTTTAAATTGTATTCTGATATTTTCAATTGTCTATGATTTTTCAATGCATTTTTAAATTAAAACTATACATTTTATTTTAAAATTTATATATTTTAGAACCCCGAGTAGGTTTTAAAACAAATTTATAATGAAATATCGTCGTTTAAAACTTGTAAAGTAGACTAACTGTTAGCAGGAAAAAATACTTTTAAAAGTGGTGTACGTTTGATAAAGAAAGACAAATTTCAAAAGCAACAACAAATCATTATGTTACTTTTTTGAAAAATGTGTGAAAAATTTTAGCGAAGCCTTAACTTAGTTTTTTTTTTAAATTTCTACCATAAAATTTTTGTTGAAGTTTAGAAAATTGTTTCTAAATTTGCAGTCACATCAGTGACACACACAAAATTAAATATACTTCTGAAAACTTATATTTCTTCAAACTAAAAATATTCATATACATTCTTAAGTTAGAGCAACTAATTTTTAAATATTGGTCTTTAAGCGAGGGCCGCCTTAAAGTTATATTATTTAATGCACTGTATAAAAAGAGATCGTAAGCGAAAGCTTCTTTTGCACATATGTAATATTAAAATATCTATTTTTAAATACTTACAAAAACAAAGGAATCAGTATACAGAATAATTACATCCTAAAATTAAAATAATAAAGTATGTCAGTTAAAAGAGGGTATGTTGTAAATTAATTGATAGTATCTTGTGTTACTTGATAATATTACTGAAGCATTCAAATATTTTCTTTTCATTAAGACAAGTAACAAACAAGAATATGCGTTTTTAAGTGTTTTGAAAACATTTAATTTTTAACTTCAAGAATCATTTTTCTTCCATAAGTCAAGTTTTAAAAAGTCATTTCAACAAGTATTTATGCACTTTAACCCCTTTTAAGGATATAACTTTAATTTTATTAACAAATAAAAATGTTTTTTTTTGGAGAATTTTATTTTTAAATTGCGTTTAACTTTTTTTCTACAGCACACCTAACATTTGTTTTTAACTTTTTATTTCAAATAATTTACTTAAAAACTGCTCTATAAAAATATTAAATTTGAATTGTGAGAAGCATATTTTACTCCATATGAGCATGAACTACGATTACGGGAGCTGTTATGAATGTTTCTGAATTGGCTGACTTAAAAGTTAGAAAGTTTTTCGCCTTAATTATATTTTTTTTACTTGACGACAGATTTGATAATTCCAGTGCACAGCAAGTATCACACAGGTATTAGATAAATGAGTAAACCAAACTACAACAGATTAATAAAACGAAAATAACAAAATAAAAGTTACGAAATAATGAAATAACAAAAAGAAATAAGTTACAATGACATTGTAAACTGAAACAATTGCGTAACAAAACCAATAGTATGAAGTTATAAAAATAGAGTAATGAAAAATTTACAAAATCAAAAGAATGATGTTTCAAACTAATGTGAATTAACCTTTACTTGAAACAAGCTGAAAAAAACCTGGTGGGCAGCTGATTTTTAGAGCATGCAGTTTAACCTTCAAGCATTGTTTTCCCTTCTTAAATTTTGAATAAAAAGGGTAAGATGCTCAATGCTTTGCTCACCTCCACACATAACATTTCAGTCTCAAAACTTTTTCAGATAACTAAGTTGAAGGCATATTTTTTTCTTTAATTTTTACTAATGTATATTTATTTTCTCTTTTTCCTTTTTAGCGCGTTTTCTTGAAGATTATAAACGTAAAGTCCTTATAATAAGCTGTCAATAATAAAGTTAAATGAAATAATACAAACACTCGTCTTAGCTTTTTAATTACTTTTTTAGAATATCATTGGATTGAAATTTGTTAGTAAATTATCAGCACAAAAATTTTAACTCCTTCTATTGTAGCTTTTTCCAATTAGTATGTTCTAAGACAGCATGATCAGTTTTCTTTTCTATGTACCAAATTCAGAAAATTGACCTAATTTTTATTAGCATGAAATTATCACTCTGGATTTCAAATCGAAATTTTTAGAACTGTAAGAATATTAATAAGCGAAGAAGTTTCCTTAACTTTAAGTTGTTAAAAATATTAATCTAAGGGCTTTTTGTAGTAAAATAATAAGGACTGCAAAATTCATTTTTCAATCACATTTTTCTTTAAAGAAATAACAAGATAAATTCCTTTTTGCGAATAAATTCCTCCTCCCCATAAAATGACATATTTCAAGAAAAATTCAAAAGGAGTTGATAAGTTTATGTAAAACTGCCTGGTCTTGAAAAAATTAATACTTCAAAAAATTACTTACGTATACATATAATATTAGCTTAAAGTTCTTCACAAAATTTACGAAAAATGCAGATTATTTTTTAAACAAATTTAACTAATTCCTTCATGAATAGTGTTTCGAAAAAAAGATATTAATCCTCATCTTTAAATTAAAATAAAAGAGATATAAACATAGTTTCTAAAGTAATTTATGAAATAAGATTTTGTCCAGAAAAATAGAATTTCTTTTATCAATACAATTTAATTTCAGGGAAAAAAAAGAATTTTCTGAACATCCAATGCATTTTCATACAAATATATTTCCTGAATCTTTACCATTTCTAGGTCTTGTTTTATATAACACAAATAAAAAATAAAAAATTTTCATTAAATTAAATTTCTCTATCCCTTACCTTAAAAGCTTAAATATTTTTTCCCTTTATGACAGTAATTACTTTTGCTTGGCAATATATCTTCATAAAGAAGAATTCTATATTTGTGTAAGAAAGGAATGTTTTCTTTAATTTAATATTTTTGTTCTTCAAGTGTCGTTGAGGTTTCTAGTGACAGAAAAATTACCTATATCCCTTATCTTACTCTTACGCAAAAGATTACAATGGTGATCTCATGTTTTATACAACTTATTTTTGTCACATTTTTGCTCAAGGAATATTATCATCCTGCTTTAATTTGTGCTTGCTAGAACACCCGCCCTTATCTTAGTTAAAAATAAAACTCAGCTGTCCAGCTGGCATGAATATCATTCTTTTAATAAATGACGCAACCGGTACAAGAAACTAAATCAGAAACTCTTGTATTTTCAATAAAAATAGTTTAAAAAAACTAAAAAGCACCTTTTTATAGTTAATCGAATTAAGTTATAACTTAATATTTTAGTCGCAAAATCTGGGAATGGGATATGAAATTAGTCACCAGATGCGGGATGGTATCTGAAAATGGGAAATCGTTAATCCTGATGATCCTGATCGAGACTATGGAAAAAAAATAGAAAAGTTGTTGCATTGGCATCGGCCCTGGACAAGTGAGCAAAATTTGGAATTAATCTGACCTTATAAAAATGGTAAAAATTGAGTTCAAAGTTTCCGTTACATACTAATAAAGCTTATAAAAGGGTGCTAAAAAATATAGGATTCATTATATAATTTTTAAATAATATTCAGAGGACTGCAGGTTTGCTTGTAATGGTATCTATTTTAAGAAAATGCTTTTCCAATTTGTTGGAAAGCTGTATCCCTGCATATATTTTATCCGCTGTTACAGAAACCGGTACTTGTCCGCCTTCATAATCTATCAAATTATTGATAATTCCACTGTCATTGAAAATTTCTTCTTCAATCAAGCGTGGTCTGCTGACGCTTTGTTAGAAAGCAGCTGAACGTGCATTGTCGGGAGACTGTTTATACCAATTAAACATAACGTTTTGAAGTGAATATATGTACATTAGAGTTCCGTAACTTAAACCTTCAGACCCTGACTCGTGGGGGAGAGGAGCAGGGTCTGACTAACACCAAGTACGTATTTACCCAAATTATAAAATATTAAAGGCAAAGAGTCTGACTTTGCAGGGGAGCCATACATTCTCCGATGACCACTGGTACATTCATAGAAAGCATTACAGTGGCGCCAAAGCCGTTAAAATTCATATACCGCATAAAAAAATCACACAAATATATAATCGCATAAAAATAAAATCGCATAAAAATGGACCATCCAAAAACAGGTTCGTCTGTACACTTATGTTTTCATAAATGAAATAAGTAAACAATTTATAAAGAATTTACGTCCCTCCTTCTTCCCTGTGACCCGGCTGGCCATGGGAGGAACTAAATGATCAGACGGTATGATGAACTTCAATTATTTTATTTATCACTCTATTCAACTCAGACACAAACAACACTTAAACAAGATAAATTTTATCAGTAATAGAATGGGAGTGAGACGAGATTACGTTGGGGAGAATATATTAAATCATGCAGCTGTACCTTTAAGAAAACTTTAGACAGAGCTTACGCATTTAGTGACCTCACTATTGGTTTAACTTTATAAACATCGACTTGATTTAAGATCATAGTACCTAAACTCTTGCAGTCTTCTATTTCTTACCCGCTGACTTTTTACCTCTCTAATAGTTAAGCTAATCACTTTCTTAATATTCCAACTTCTGGCTCTTTACACAGTTTATGTATACATTTCCCTGTCGCTTTACTTCACTTCCAATTTATTCACAATTCAATTTCTCCCAAACTCGCGAATAAAGAATATATATATTTAGCTTAATTTGCATACCACACTTTCTACCCTTCGGAGAAGGTTGTTTGAAAATTGCTGACCCAAAAGAATTCCCCAGAGGTTATTGGAAGGACGCGTATAGATCCGTCACAAATTTGTTTCAAGAAAGATTTTAAACAATCGAATTTTTTACACAAACGCTTTCATTAAAAATATTGATCTTTAAACCCCAAACATATTTCCTTTAAGGACATAAACTTTTTCCAAAACTTTCATCGTAAAACAACATATATATATTGATATAACCAATTCTTTATTTCTCAATCTCCTTCCTTCAAACTTTGGCGCGTCGTATCACGTTTGATATCTGTTTTCTCTTCTTCAGTTTCGTGCGGGACATTTTTATGTTTCAAAAAGAACTAAAAACTGAAAGGGAAGAATGAATCTTGTGAAAAGCATTTCTTTCGCTTGACACATCCTGAGTGACAGTTAGAGCGAATGGTAAGGGGTCGGAAGGGGAGTTTTCACAGCAAATAAGGCACGGGGAAGATTTATTGAAGAAGAGCAAGAAGAAATGATCGTATTTAACACATTTCTGAAAAAGATTCCGCTACACTGTTTTTCTTTGGAGATCCTTTGTGGAGTCTAATTTTATTATGTCACGCATTCAGAGTTTGAAGGTTCCTTTGTTGTGCGCATAAAACGAAAAATAGACCCCGGTTTCCTCGTATTTTTTGACACAAGAACGATTGAGTGTAATATAATTTGAATTCTTGCAGACTTCTATAGATGTGCTTTTTCAAATAAAATGCTACACTATATTTATTTGTAATAAATTTGCAAAATGTATGGTTTTCTTTCAAGGAGACTTAAAACATACAAAAATAAGCCGTTTGATGAAATATAAACGTGTTTTCTTTAAGGGAAGCGGGACGTTCTCGATGACGCAAAACAAGCAAAATTTTGATTTTCGGAGGAATCCACATCTACATACTTTTTTTGATATATTATAACATAAAACTTTTAAATATGTACATTTATTTTAGAAATATAAGGATTTGAAAAAGTGAACTTCAAAAGGAGCTTTCGTATACATGGTGTTGATTAGGTACCTGTAGTTTTCCTTTTATAACATATAAAACAACAAATCATGCTGTTTTAATTACAAAATTGTACCTTTATTTCAGTGCTCTAGTTTTTTTTTTTTAGATTTCGTTGCTTAGAATTTTTTTAAAACATTTGAATCTCGATTTTTTAAAATTTTGATAAAAATGGAAGTTTTTTTTTAGAAAATTGGCAGTAAAAATAAAAATATTAACGTTTCAGGAATTAAACTAGTAGCATTAAATACATTATTATTATACAAAAGCGCATACCAAATTTCACCAAAATCTAATGCATAGATTTTTCTACGGATGTACCTAAAAACTAGAAAAAAACATTTTGAGTAATATGAGAAAAACTAAATAAAAAAATCGTATAGCTTAATAAATTTGATATTTAAAATATTTCAGATTTGTATTCATGTTGCATGAACACTCCTAAAGCATCTTTCATCCTTTTATTTTGTCTTTCAATAGTCTTTGCCTCTTTGCTGGCTTTTTAAACTGTCATCTCGGCTTCACAAATTCTAACTTTGTCAATTTTTCGAAGGCCTTCAGAAGCATTTATCCCAAGATTTATTTTTATTGCTCTTAATAATTTTGTTCCTGCATGTGCATCTTCATTAAAGCATATCACTGCGTCCATTACACCTATTTGCAAATTTTTTTTGCTCACAATTGTGTTTTTGGAACTTGATTCCATATACAATTTTTGAAGCTTTCATTTGGGTTCTGGGTACGGTCATGCAAACATTTTAGTAAAAGTTCTTTTGCCGTTAAGTCTCTAAATACATGTTTAAAATTATGTATATGTTTGTAATTATGTTATTAATCTTGACAAGAACTGGTTCTGTGAGAGATTGTTTGTAGATATAATTTTTTTCAGATACAAAACATTTGTTGTAACCGCAATTGCTGTTGTTTACATTTTAAAACTGCAATTACTCGGGTATTAAGCTTTAAACCTATACATGTTATACATTTTTGGATTCAGCATTAAATTTACTTTTTTTTTAAAGATAAAAATCAAAAAATAATTTTCCGAAGGTGAAAAATGTCTTGGTTCCCTTAAATAATATGCTGTTTGGTTTGTTTGTTCCTTTTACCAGCAATAGGACCATATTTGTCCAAACATCTGATAAAATAAAGAAAGCTTCTATCCGAGATTTAGATAATATCTTATAAATACACAAAACAAAGAAAAGATGCGTCGAAAATGAAGGAAGATTTGTCGTGTATCCCGGGGGTGCGTCATCTATGTTCATCTAAGACAGCAAACTTCTTGAGAGAAAGGAAACATTACTCGATCTCACCCAAATCAAGGATTCTGTATTTATCTAAATCAAAATCAGCGAAAATCTGCATTTCGACAGGATACTAAGAAGAACCGATTCAAAATGAGTTTAGACCGATAATTTTTTATAATCTATCTGAAAAAAATTCTGATTTTCGATTCAATTATAAAAATATCGACATATTTTTTTTCAATATCTGAGTGGTTAGTAAGATAAAAAAATTAGCAAAGTTTTGATCAAATTCAATAAAAGTACTTAGTTTTTTGTTTTTTTAATTTTTCGTGATTTTCCATAAAATTAAAATGTTTGCTTTTTTAAACATACATAATTAAATAATATAAATGTATAATTTTTTTTCTGTATTGTAAAACTTTAAATGATTTTATGTGACTTTTTTTCTTGATAAAGAGTCTTTTTTACAATAATGGAAATGCAGAATGTAACTGCCGCTTACGTCATTACTTGGGGTAACCAAAAGTAATTAATAGAATCTCGGGGTAAATTAATATATTAAAAAAAGCGAACAAAGAAAGAACTAAAAAAAGAAAACATTAAAAAAAAAAAAAAAAAAGAAAAGTCAGATGAAAGAAACGAGAACGCATGCTTGTTCCGATCACTCTCTCTACCTACTACTTGTTTCGTAAGTCACACTTCGGTCTAAGCATATTGTAATGCGATTACATTTCGGTTTGAACTATACGTGTTTACAAGAATAGTTATGAAAAATAATAAATACTTTCCTGTTTTTTTTAACTGAATGATAATTTTTTTAAATTGCTTCCTTAGTATTTTAATAGATTTTCTTTTTTTTTCGAGTTTTTGGAATGTTTTGAGACAAATTTTGCGAAGAAAAAGAAATTAAAATATAAGGGTTAAAAACCTAAATCAATTTTTGTTTTCTTTATAAATGAAAATTGCAAAGCTTATAACTGTATGCTTGTTTCTAAATTAGGTAACGATTTGATTCACCATTGAATTATAATTTCCTATTTGTATGAAGATGTAAATAAATTTCATAAATATTTAATTTCTTATGTTTTCTAGGATTAAAACTAAGCCAGTATTTAGATTTTCCTTTTAAAGGCACTTCTCTCGCAGGGTGTCATACCCACCGTCTTTTTTCAACGCTCCTTCTAAGCCTTTCATCCCCTGCACGTGAATCACCGTTACAGTTCTGAATGCATGAGCACGTTTTAAATCTTCCTTATGCTATGGCGTATTATTGTAGTTAGGATGAAGAAATATGATATTTATGTAATTTAGTAGATACAGTATTTAATATATATAGTAAACAGTATTTTCTAATGATGAAATTCTCTTCGCAGTTCTCATGAAGAAAAATCAAATGATGAAGAGTATATCAGCAAGTATGATTCCTCCACTGAAATCGATCCAGATTTAGAAAAGGGAGACACTGTTGAAAATAAATGTTTTATATGTAGAAACACAAAAACAGAGTTGAAAAGAATGTAATTTTAAAGGAGATAACTGGTACACATCTTATCCACTTTCAGATGAACTTTTGAAAAAAAAAGAACTATGGCTGTGTGTGTGTGTGGAACAAAATAAGAGAAAATAAAAAGAAATTCCAAAATTTTTAAATTTAAATAATAGAGAAGTTTACTCCTATATGTTCAGTTTGAAAAAAATAAAGATTAAAAAAAATAAGTTCCAGTGAAAACATCGCACAAGATTGAAAGAGTGTATAAACAATGCACTGAATGCCCTTATAAATAGAACCGAAAAACTAAATTTACGAGTGAAAAATGTAATAAACATGTTGTATATTTCCTACTTTTCTTCCTTTTTAACTTTTGTATGCAAATTTTACGGTAAAAACACAATGTAAACACCTCGGGTATGACACACCCTGCGCGAGAACTTTAGGTCGTTTTTTTCACGCGAGTGATGCCGTGTTAATAATTGTTTCCAGCCGGGCATTTTAGTACTTAATTTATTGGTATTTTATAATAAATATTGAAACAAAGAAACACTAATTTATTATCAATAATTATTAAAAAACCACTACCATTTACATATCTGATATAATATATATTTGCGAATATTTAAATATCTTTTGAGCAAAATACTAATTATAACTAGCTATTTGTTTTGGATCTTTTTTTTTTTGTATATATTGTAGGTGAGAGTTAATAAATATTTCGATACAAGGTTTAAAAACTACCAATTTAAAATTTTGATTTCAAAAAGATGGATTTGGCTGAAATTTTAACGATTATATACTGAAGATTGCTTCGTTAGGCTTGAACCAGTTTTATGAGTAGCCAGTCATTCTCTGATTATGTTGCTGAGCGAAGTCCTAAGGAATGTATTGGACACATATTCTGTATCCATTACTTATAAAAAAAGACTACACACCAATAAAAACATTCAAAGATGCTTTGATCACTGTTTGAATCAAAGATCAATAAACCAGTCGTTTTCAGATTCAGAGATATAAATACAAGTTTAAAGGCTGAAATAAAAAGGCATATTAGTAACAGAATGATTAGTTATAAAAATTACTAAAACGATCATTAACTAATATTGCATGTAATAGGAATAATACCTTTATAATTTTCTGTACAGTATTACTTATATTAAATACTTAAAAAATAATATTTCTATAAGCCATAGTATCACCAAAAGACTATAATATTCTACAGTAGAGGTGTCAAAATCTTGGCCGCATGAGACTCACAGCGAGCATTTTTGCGGCCTAGTCAATATATTGGCGCATAATAATATATAATAAAATGTCAAAATTTCTCCCGAAGAAGGAAAGATAGTAGCAGAGAAGAGATTCCAAGTATCGGGACGTAAATATTAAATTCATCTTGTTCTTTAATTTATGTTTATTATAATGCATTATTCGAAATAAACCTACGTTTATATGAATTTTTATTTTTTTGTGGACCACCTTAAGTTAAACCTTGTTTATTTGGCCTAAGTGAGCCTATGAGTTTGATACCCTTGTTCTAAGGACTATTTTTAATATACTTAGGGATGCCTAAAGACGTCATGAGGCCCTGGACTCCTTGCGCAAAAGTAGGCCTTAAAAGTAGACATATTATCAAATATTCGGACTAACAATAACCCAAAACAAATAAATGTGCCTGATTTACAATCACGCAAACCGGCTCAACCGACTGCCGCTTTTTTGACTGAATGAGTAATGATGGTGTATGGTGGTACGCCCAAGCCTGTACTAAGCCATCACATGTAAACAGTTAACATACCGTTCAAAATTCTCAGTTTTTCGGAGAATACAACCGGAAATAAAATGTGACCGTTTAAATTTTTCGTATCATGATCTTATTAAGGGTGAGTCCAGATCGGGACGAGGCCCACATTGTGACTGAGGCCCTTAAGGAGATGATTGAAGTATGGGGGCAAGCAACTGCAAACATGGGGGCAAACAATAAAATCTACAGAATATTTACTAATAATTTATTACTTGATGAAATCTTAAATTTTACTTATAGAAGTTTTATTTGAATCAAAATCATAACATAACAATTTTTTGTTCGTAATCAAAATAGTCCTACAATATGGCATACAAGATCTAATTTTAAACAGGATTACATAAAATCAATTCGTAAAGTGGAACTTGATAATGAATTAGTTTTAAGGTTATCTAGAATTATTCTAATTCCTTATAGCTTTGGTCAAAACACACACACAGTACATTTAAATATATATGTATACCGTATGGTTTCTTTAGGGCTCAAATATTTCAATTTTAATTCTAAGATACATGCACTATTTTAGATATAGTTTAAAACTGTATTCCTATCCATCATACATTAATTAAGATTTAAGAATGAACTTAGCGAATTCTACTTTTAACAAAAATAAATAAATAAATAAAAGCATATACTATTTAAGAATATGTTACTTTTAAGGAATTTTGATGGAATCTATCATATTTTCTCTTAAGGGTAGCCATAATTTACTAAGGCACTTTGTTAAAATTAAATGGAAGGTCATTTTGTTTTCAGTAAAATTCTTTTATAGATTTTTTTTCTGGTTATAAATTGAGGATTAAATAAACAATTTGTTCTTTCTCGTACTGAATTAAAAATTATCTTTCGCTAATTGAAGCCTAGATGAAGCATAAAAGTAACACAACTTTAATGTAGCAAACTAATAACTACACTATAAAGTTAGCGTCTTAAAGGAACTTTTTGTATAAAAATATGTTCCATTCCTTAGATGATTTACATTAATGAGATGGCAATAGAGCGCACATTTGGCCACTCCATTTAAGCAACAGTGTGTTAAATGGGAAGTAAATCTTTCAGTAATGAACTACAGTAAAAATACAAGTTCTTTAAATATATAGCAAGGGAAATTATGCAGTTAATTTATTCTCTGGTAAAACAGGTGGTACAGTCTTATACAAATAAAGCACTTTGTCAAAACACTTAAATCTTTTGCCTAATGTTTTATCTGTTAAAGCTAACGATATAAAGGATATTAATAAGTAGTCTAAATATTTAAACGTAGAAAAATAGAATTATTACTACATGCGCAAATCGGTTGTAAAAAGTTTCTTTATAATAGTCAGTTATATATGTAGGTAAGAATTTCCTAAAAATTTTACTTTGCTGCCATATTTATTTTTAAAACTATTGTGATTCTTGATTATATATATATTATGTAAGGTTCAATCCTCAGAACTGAAAAATTTAACTCATCAACACTTAACTATTGAAAAAATGTACATCGCAAAATCCACGCATCTATACTTCCTTCTTCTTATTTTTATTTGGAACATTTATGAATCCCCGTGCACCACAAAGTATCACACAGGGGCTTACAGAAGAATGAAGCCCAGATGACAAAGGAAGAAGGAATTTCAAGTCATGAATTATTACAATACAAACATTTATGCCTTCTCCGGGATTCGACCCCAGGCCCTACGGCATGACAGTCAGCGTCACTAATCACTACACAAGACGAGCGGCTTCGCCATATACGCGCAATATATTGAGATAATGCTCTAAAGCTTTAAAGTCATTTATCCGAGGTATTATTCCAAGCCTTAGAAAAAAATTAGCATACTTATAGAACTACAACATTTTATTTTCCTTATAGGTATGTCATCCTTATAGGTCACTTTAAATAAATAGTATTTTGATCTATGTAAAAGTCTAATTTTCTTTTATATATGCTCACCATTTTTTTTTAAAAAAAGCTCTCATTATTATACTTGCTATTATATCTCATTATTATACCAACGTAAAATTCGATCTTATTTTTCGTGTTATAAGTGAGCGTTGTACGCCGAATTTTGTGCGCTAAGTAACACAAAAATATTATTATAAAAAGCTGTACAAAATTTTGGATTACCCACAACACAAATTATAAAATATTATCTTAAATTTAATTTAATAAAGATTTCTTAAACATCAAAACAATATTGAAAAAATAATTAAGTTATTTTTAACATAGCAATCAGTTGTGAGTTCAATTGTGAGTTAGCAGTGCAAACAATTCTCAAAAATGGCGACGGATTTAAAAATCAATCGCCAAACTAAGGGAAGGAAGCATTTTGTGTTTTAAGCGACAACAAACAACTTCATTAAAAGTTTCCACCCACCAAAGTAATGAGAAATCAAAAGCAAAACTCCGAGCAGATTCTGTTCCGGTAAATGGTGAAATTACTCACATTTTGCTCAGTAATTATTGCTCTTTCATTAAAGATTCGAGCTCGTTAGCACAGGCAAAAGTGTTCGAATATCTTTAGATCAAATCATTGAATACCTCCTTTAACTGTCACAAGAGAATTTATTCCAGTTAATTTAGCCATGTCTAGTCGAAAACTACGAAACTTTAATTTTGTGAAGGCGTAAGATATTTTCCCTCTCTTTCTGAAAAGTGAAGGAAAGGCAACGGGTGAATTCTGCAATTAATCGAATGGACCGTGGTTTCCACATAATGCGCTAATGAATACATAGGTAAACATTCCTTGATCAACTAATGAACTCCCTATTGATAGATTTATTTTAAAATAAGAAACGTGTGTGTGTGTGTGTGTGAATGAAAGCTAATGACGTCTCTTGTAATGCCTGCAATAAGCATGTTTTTTTCAGAGATTTCTGTCTTTTATGAAGAATAAGGAGTCAAATTAATGTTTCGCAAAAAAAAGTTAAGCAATGTCGTATTTTTGAGAGACAAAAATCTTTAATTTAGGAACAAAATATATCTGAAAAAAAGAAAACCGGTTATTGCAAGAACACTAAAGCATTTAGTTCAGCAATTCTTAAACTGTGGGGCGCGGCCCCTAGTAGAGCGTAATAATCCGGTTAAGGGGTGCGAGCATATCGAAAAGTCAAAAACAAAGGATTTAAAATATTACAAATTTGCTGAAAAAAAGCAAAACAAAATATACATTCGGACATAATAAAAAATAAAATACACAGCTACACTGATATAATATACTTATAAATGTATCAGTGCACAATGTATTTGGTAATTAAATTCACAATACTAAATTAAGAACAAGTTTAAAAATTACAAGTGTGATTCACATAGGCGTTTATCGTACATAAAATATAATAACTATCTTGATAATTTGTACGTTTTATGAATAAAATCGTATCGTAGCTTTAACGTGAAAAATGTACATTATTACTGCACTCAATACATTTTTGTTGTGTGAAATGGGGCGCGATGAAAATTATGATTGAAAATTGGGTCACAAGCATTGGAAGTTTGAGAAGCACTGATTTAATTATTTTTACTCTATGATTTCAACTTTGGTTGAATATTTGTGCTTTAATCAGTTTATGAAATGTAGCGTTAAATATAAACCATGTATGTACCAATCGAGCCAATTTTAAGCCAAAAAGTAAAATGTGTCCATTAAATTTCAGCAATGTTATTTAACTTTTTTTACATTATTAAATACTTTTATTAATAATAACTTAATCCAGATTTTCTCAAACTGTGGGACTCTCACTTTGGGGCGTGATATCTATTTGCGGGGGTCGTAAACATATTGAAAAGTCGAAAACAAATATATTATATATATATATATATATAAGATAAGTATTATAATTTACTGAAAGGAAGCAAATATTAAAATACATTCTGGCATAATAAAAATTAAATACACATTTACACAGATTAAATACATTTGTAAATGTATCAGTACTGCACAATGTTTTTGATAATTAATTTATCAATACATTAAAAACAAGTTTAATAATCAGTAGTACCTATCATGAGATTATCGTACAAAATTTAATATTTATCTCGATATTTTTTATGGTTTCTAATTAAATTTGAAATTGTAGCTTTAGCGCAGTGCTTCTCAAACTTTCAATATTTGTGACCCAATAATCAATCATAATTTTCATCGCGCCCTCCCCCCTTCCTTCCATACAAATAACATAGCATTGAATTCAGTAATACTTACTTTGTGATGCTAATGCTACAGTACGACTTTAACAACTTACGTGCCACCGGCGTATAAATACATCTCGCTCAACTAGTGCGTTAAATTCCCCGGACGCATATTTACGTCATTCCGTAGTACGATCTTTTCTGCTTTCTGCTATCCATAGAATTACTTTGAAAGCTTTGGAATGCAGCAATAGGACTTTGACAGTGTTTGCGAAGGATTTCCTTATATCAGAGGATTTCCTTATTTTTATTCCTTTTCTTCTCCCTCCCCCATTACATCACATACGTGCGCCTACGTGGAAAACAGAGACATTGGGGAGCGAATCACTTAACTTTTAAATCGGTAATGAGAGAGAAGAGATTATTTTTAAACTGTACAAATTATTAAGATAAGTGTTAATTTTTATAGTTATTTTATATGTGACAACCAAATGGCATCACTGGTAATTATTAAATTTGTTCTTAACTTAGTATTGTTAAATTAATTATAAAATACAAATTGTGCAGTACTAATACATTTATAAATGTATTATATCAGTGTAAATGTTAATTTTATTTTTATGTCTGAAGGGTTTTTTTTTTACTTTTAGTAAATAAATAATTTTTTAAATAATCTTTTGTTTTCGATTTCTCAATATGCTCGCCCCCCCTCGCATCCTAGGGGGGCGCGCCCCACAGTTTTGAAACACTGCTTTAGCATGAAAGTACATGTTTATTGCATTATTACATTGTTATTGTAGAAGAGGGGCGCGATGAAAATTATGATTGGAAATTGGGTCGCAAACGTTGAAAGTTTGAAAAGCACTGTCTTAAACCTATGACATACTATAAACAAGTATAAATAACGCGCCTGTATTGCAATTACATCTAATAAATATTGAGAACTCTTCTTTTGAAAATTAAAATTCAGTGTCTTAAATATTCATTTTAGAGTAATTTAATCATATGTATTAAATGCCATATATCTGATAAAATGATTCGAAGCTCTTTTCACTAAGACAGCGTTTCTGAAACTGTGGAGCACCCCCCCCCTCCTTGGAGGGCGTGATAACTCTACGAGGAGGGCGCGAGCATATAGAAAAGTCTAAAACAAAAGGTTATTTAAAAAAATTACTAATTTACTGAAAGTAAACAAAATACATACTGACAGAACAAAAATTCTAATTCACATTTACTTTGATATAATACACTTATAAATGTATCAATTACAGAATGTATTTGATAATTAATTTAACAATACTAAGTTAAGAACAATTTTAATATTTACCAGTGACACCCATGGTTTTGCCATACATAAAGTTGTACACAAAAATTAACCCCTTTCTTGAATATTTGTTTGGTTTATAATTAAAAGTTACGCAATTCGCCCTCAATGCCACCGAACACCCTGTCAAGGTCCTTTTATTGTCTTCCGTAGCCTTCGGAATAATTTTGTGGATAGCAGTGCACAGAAAAGATCGTACTTGGGAAAGACGTATATATACGTACGGGGAAAATAACGCTTTGGCTGAGTAAGACCTTTATATACGCCAGTGGCACTTAAGAGGTTTAAGTCTTATACTGAATTCAGGATATTGTTATTGTATGGAGGGGGGGGGTGATGAAAATTATAGTTGAGTATTGGGTCTCAAATATTGAAAGTTTGAGAAGCACTGCACTAAGATAATTTTCATATACTGTGATAAGTAAAACTACAAGTAAAGGAATTATATTCTTAAATATCATTAGTACATGATACACTTATACAAAAAAATGGAAAGTATGGATAAATGTCTGTTGCAAATGTAGGAATATGAAATGAAAATTAATATCTATAATACATGTAGAGTCCGGAATGCTTATCATTTAGTTCAGCCTCCTTGAATTTCTAATTTATAAAGTTATAATCTTAACCAAATTATTAGTGAAATCGTTTTACCTTTCCGTATACATCTTTAAGAAATATTCATAGTTTTGAATTTTAACGATATATTTGAAACTTTTTGGATTTTCAAAGGGTTTGTGGGGGAGGGGAGGATATATTTGAGAATTACTATTAGTAAGACAAAAACGAAAATCAGTCAACCTTTGGGAGAAAATTATTTTGTTCAGTTTGCGTTTTTTAAAATTAATCTGTAAAAAAGGTTTTTCTTTAAATTTTCTTTAAAATATTTATCACATTTATCCAATATTACTTACAGAATTCAGAATTTTTGCACATAGCATACTCATAAAGTATAGATTTAATTAAAAGGAATACTTTTAATTTGAAATTCAATGGAGTAACAGTGCTTATTTAATGTAGAAACAGATAAGCGGGCAATTCTGCAAACTCACATAGCCTGATGACAACTTCAACAAATAGTTGTTTTCCACAATTCTTTAATACAATTATAAATATATATGGAACTCTCTCTCAACCTCTTTCTCTCTCTCTCTCTCTATATATATATATAAAAGCAATAATTCCCACTAATATAATCCTTTTAAATATCTTTTAATTGCCAATGGTCCATCCCTTCAGGACCAACGTTTTAGTAATAAGTTAACCCGCCTCCTAACGAGAGTATTTTAAACTACACCTATCCACCCACTAAGATCATGTGATTTGAGCGGCCTATAAGTACCGAGATTCCTGGAGACCAACTCTTTCTCTTCTGTTTTTGCATCAACATGTAGCCGGCTGCAGCTTGTGTTTGTGTGTGTGTGTATTGTGTCGTCCATATAATGTTTTATGTGTTTAAGATGTAGAATAAATAGTTTTAATTAATCACAGGACTGCCTCGTCAATACCAGTCAACGAAACCATCAACAATAGCCATCATATTATTAAGAAATACATTTCAACGGCCAACGTCGATTACATGCATATATATATATGTGTGTGTGTGTGTGTTTCTATATTCAGAAATGTTGTTATTAATTACATACAAAGAAGTAAATTTATAGATTCAAATAAATCAGAAAAAATAAAAAAAACTATAAACATTTTACTAAATACTGTTTAATTCAAAAATACCCAATGAATTTTATTAATAGATACTTGAATAAAGAAATTCCAAATAGTAAGGATTAAATTTGCTTAGTTTATTAACAGGTTATTATTATAAATGTATCATCCTCTTCCTAGATAGTTATAGTTACCTACAAATTCTAATTTTAGATAAAATTATTTATTCTCTTAGGTTTTTTTAAATTAAATTAAATTTACTATTTTTTAAAACCATATATAATCTTAGTGTTTAAGATAATGGTAGTATGCTTACAATACTTAATTTATTATTTCTATTATTTTCATATTTTTGCTAAGTGCTACTTTTCAGCCATTTCTATGCTTTGAATTTGCATTTGGATTCAGAATCTGGCAATGACTTGTTTATTGTTCTCAGATTTAGCGCGGGCTCTGTATTTTTGAATGCAATTTTTAGGTAAGTTACCTTTTTCTGATAATGGATTTAGATTTTCTATCCATTATTTTCAATAGGTTTTTGCTCAATATAATTAACAGAGAGGGGGAAAGTTGGCTGGCCACAAAACATGTCCAAACCCACTTTTATGCAAATTTTTTTATATGTAAGCTGTCCTAAGTCAGAAATGTTTATAATAGTGCAGCATAATTTCTTTTATATATTTTTATATTTAACCCTTTTTTTTAATTTCTCATATTTCCTTTTAAAATTCATTGTTTGGTTATCTTGCAACTTCAATTCTTTTCAGTTTTGATCATGTCTATTCATTTCTCTCTCGTAGAGAAATTTTGACTATATATATATATATATATGTAACTATTCTATTTAATTCCTCTTTTGTAACTTTTTAAATGTGTAATGGTCTTGATATTCGGCGTGTGCCTAAATAATAAACTGTAGCTTACCCGCCAAACGGAATATAATCGTAACCTTATCTTAAAAATCAAAATCTTAACGTATTTAAAGCAAGATTACATAAGACATAATTCTATGATTTCTTACTACCAATCACAAGATCTGTCCCCGAAAGTCATGTGAATTTCGGAACTTCCGATTTTCGCTTCATATAAAAGCCTCCTTTTTGATGAAAAATTCATCCGTTTCTTATTCTCATCATGTGAAACGCCACTCTTTGTATTCGTAACATCTGCTTCAGCTTATATGTGTGTTTGACGTTTTGAACTTAAATATCTGCATGTAAAATAAAAAATGGAATACCTGTCCCAAAGCACATACTTAATAAATTCAAGACTTCAAACACATAACACATAATCATGAAATAAATAATTAACGCCTTACCATCTTACTGGACATGATATTTGTATATATATATATACATACATACGTATATATATATATATATTTTATTTTAATGAATGAAATTTTTGATAAAAGTAATTCCATACAGTTTTCAGTTCTCACGTAATTCAATAGCTGCTTAGCTAGCAAACGAATAAAAATGAAATATAACAACATCTTTAGAAATATAGATGACTTATGGCTTTATACTAATGACAAAAATAATAATAATGAAAAAAAACTGATTTATTTTTTTAAATGATTTAAAATTCAAATTTTCAATATTAAAAATCGTCAATTTTTTTCCTTTAAAGTCTCAGCAGAAATGTCATCAAAAGAATTTAGGTAAAGTCATTAATGCAGAAATTTATAATGCCATAGGAAAATACGATAATACTACAAATGAAAAATATGATCTAAATCAAAAACGTTTTTTCCCTCAAAAAGTAATGCTCGATGCTTCCATTGTTCTTTACAAAAAATGTCATAAAGCTTAATGCAAACTTTTCAAAGCAAGCAATTTACTTATGCCTGAAAGTTCGAAATAAATTTCAGAATTACAGCTTATTAGATTTGACCTTAATTCGTGTATCTTTTATAATTCCAGACTTCTTAGAAAAGTTGACCCAGACAAATTGAATTAAAAACTTTTTTCCTCAAAAATTAATTAAATTACTTCACACACTCTTTTATGTTGAAAAAAAAATAGAAAGCAAGAACAATTTCATAATACAAAAAAATAAGTTAAGGAATAAAAAAATAAGTTATTTTTACTTTTATATTAATTTTCATTGTTATGAACATGTTTTTAAGTTCTTACGAAATACATTGATTAGTGATATAAATACACAAAAATAATCAATTAATTTAGGTATAGTACATCTAAGGAAAATCATTAACAATATTTTTACCAGAGTCAATCTCGGTGATAAGCTTTGAATAATAATGTTTTTCTTTTGTACGTCTTAAAGAATCATAAGCAGATGTGGTTATTTTTTCGCAGTATAAACAATTACACTTATCCAAACAAAAGATAGATAACGACATTGCTGACATTATTTTGTTGATCCTCAAAGTAAAAATAAAAAAAATTGACACTGCGTTTGCTTTTTTTTTCTGAAGCAGAGGCATTAAGGTGCAAAACGTACCAAATTATACGATATTACCATGCATAAAAGAAAACATGTTTTTTTTTCAAAATGACAAAATAAAAAATTTATACAATTGTATTATTAGTGATTAGTATCTTATTTCTATATATTATGCTTAGAAATAAAACTTAAGAAAATTAAAAGAGATTTTAGTTAAATACTATCTTAGCTTATATAAAATATTTTTAATAACATCCTATAATATTGTTACGAATATTTTGTAATTAATGCTTCAAATATTGTAAGTAATTTGCATCTGGATGTTTAATACATTTAATAAAACTTTCTGTTGTATTTTTTTATGATAAAAATTGTAAGATTTGCAAGCAACGCTGCCGCTTACATTATAATAACGTTTCATACACAAAACAGCGAAATATTGACGAAACAGCCAAGTTGGCATCGTTTTTGGCGACCAATTTTTGTGAGTTAGTGACCCTTTTTGATGCCTTTGCTATCATATGGATGCTTCCGGAAATTACTGGAGAAACCTATTAACCTCATGATCTATGACGTAAACGGATTTTATGAGAAAGAGCTAGAAGGTAGCCTTGCAGACTATAAATAGGAGAAACTCACGAAAATTGAGTCAGTCTTGCTTTGACTAGTGAAGAGTCCACTAGTGATTATTTGCTTCCTAGTAAACTTTATTTATTTGTACTTTTGTACACTGACAGTTGTGTCTACGCTCTGTAGAAGGTGTGAAGACCTTATAGGGTTTTATTTTAGAATTTTTCTGCTGTATTCTGTTCTTTATGGTTTGTTTATATACAAAAAATTTAATCGCTCTTAAGGAACTATTTTCATAAAATCCACGAATTAAATGAATTATGATGAGATAGGTTTATTTTGTTTAAAAAAAGAATTGTAAAACAGTTTTTCTTAAGTAAAATACCCATAGAATACACTTACTTTAAATTCAAATCAATTACTAACGTTTATCACTTTTTTAAAAAGAAATATCAAATGGGAGTAAGAATGTTAAAATACGTTTAAAGTGTTAGCACCTTTGCAAAATACTGGATATAAATTCGAAACATTTATTAAGTAAAATAAAAAATAGATTTATCTTCAAGAATTAATTTTCCTTATAGAAAAAAAGAAATTAGTAGGTTGCAGTGTATTACTAATGATAAAAAGAGAAATTTTCATTTTTTTTAAGTTCCAAAATATAAATTAATCTTGCTTTCTTGTTTTTTAAAAAATGAACAAAGAAAAATATTCTTTTGATTGAACTAAAAAACTGGAAAAATAAAAGATTTCCTACAAGAAGAATTATGCAATACATACGTATTGTGTTATAAGTTTGTAGTTAAATTCCTTTATTAAACTAAAATAAAAAAAGAACATATATATATTTTGAGTTTTATAAGTTATGCTCAGACGATATTTCCCAAACAACTTTTTTACTGAAAATAAAATTAAAAAATGCTGCCATCTGTTTTGCAAATATCGTTTGGCATGTAGAAGTTAAAAGAAGCCTTTATTAAATTTATCCAGTGCATATTTCAGAAATGTTTTTATTATAAATCATCTTCAATGCAAAATGTTTTTGAAGTCGCATCAGAGCAATTGAATTACTTGGAATCATCGTTAGTGAAATATTTAAATGGAAGATTCAAAACATGTTTTTTTATTTCTTATGCAGTCGCCCTGCTTCTAATTTTAAAATCTATTCATTCTTGCAGCAGTAACATGATTTTTATTCTAATAAGAATGTTTCTGGATATTTCAAAAGGTTTTAAATTGATTATAATTTTTTCCCCTGTATATATCTTTACGTGACTGGGAAATTCGGAATGTGTTATTTATGAAATTCAATTTTTCAAAGGTAACTAGAATGTGTATGTGCATATTAAGAAGTTATCACGAATTTCAGAAGCTTTAAATTCTTGTTTCTCAATATTTCCTTTTCTTCGAATAATATTTCAGTATAAAACGTTCGATAATTTTCGTACCATTTTCAAATCTAATGTTAATTCTGCATGAAAAATGCTTGTTTTAGTAATATGCATAACTCGTGACAGAGTTAATAAATGCTCTAAGATAGCAAGCAATTCTAAAAGAAAGTAAACTTAAAGTAATTCTTTTTAAGTATTTCTTAAAAAGTGGTTTTGTAAAACACTTATGTGGTTAAATGAAAATTAATGTGTTAAATTCCCAAGATGATTTAGGTAAACTCTAATGCATAATTAATTATTATATCATCAACGCTTGATTAATAATATTCCGATTAAGTTTTAAAGAGAGGAGTGGCAGCAGTAGCTTAGTAATTTTAGACACAAACACCTGCCCGGAATATAATTAGTTCGAAGTCCAGTTCTAATGAAGACTCTTTATGTGGAAGACTTGATGCACGTTAACTCGGTCGAAGCTAAGAGTATTCCCATTGGTCAGGTATGGTAACTTAAAGAGAGAGAGACAGGACTCGACCAAAGTTCAAAATTATGAGGTTCTTTGCCAGTAAGCATCGTGAGGCATAATAGTGCGACGTTACTAAACGCTCACTCACTAAAGTGAGGGTTTATGATAGATATATATTAAAAATTAAACCACTGAAATTAAATAAACTTACTAAATTAACTAATTAATTAAATCAATTGAATTTTTTAAATAATTTTTCTTAATCATGTTAAATCGTGTACAAAATATTATAAAATATTTCAACAGAAAAAAAAAGAATAAGGAATAGTTTGGATAAATTAAAATAGTATCTGCAAATACGTAACTAAAACCTTCCTCAGGAAAACGTAAACATAAAATGTCTTTTAATACTTTATGTTTAGTGCTCCACAGACAGTTCTTTCTGAATCCTCCTTCAAGAAAACAATAAAACCTTATACGTCAGACAACGCATCAAACCATTAGCTACTCAGCTCTTCATCTCTTATACACGATTTCAAGAAGTCGACTTTCTTTTCCTGGCTATTTATCATGTTTGGCAAATTGAATATAGTACTTTGAACAGAAAAGACATCGCAAAATCGTCACATTCTTATCCAACTCGCCACTATTTCTTTACCCCCAGAAGAAAAAGAGGCCCTCTGCACGCGATACAGATAAAAATGAGTGTATTACTTCTGATGTCGACTCGGAACTGAAGTGGGCTTCTGTGTTTTGTTGGTCACGGAACCAAGTACAAAACTATGACCACGGGTCATTAATCATGTCTCATGGAGATCGATGAGAAGTACTTAGGACTGGAGAGATATGGGAAGTAGAAATTATTACTTATGATGAGATGGATCGAGCATTTAGGGGTTTGTGCTTAGCTTTTTCTAAACAACCTACTTCAGTGTGGAGATGAAATGGAAGAATAATTAAAGTCCCTCCAGTTCTATATGTAATTCTGGAACTTTCAAATGTTCAAAATAATGTAATTAACCCCTAGGTGCGTATATATACGTCTCACTAATATGGTTCGTTAAATGCCAGGAAATACATATACGTCTTTTTGAAATGTGATCTTTTTCTTCGCTCTACTATCACTAAAACTATTCCGAAGATTTTAATA